>JAASFO010000813.1:0-12807 GCA_023333815.1 Globisporangium recalcitrans | reverse complement strand
CGCTTGCACCGGTGCCGATGGTGGTGCTGCTGCTCGTGACCGACGAGCGCGCCACGAGACCGTCGCGGTAGCCTCCGATGCCGCTGATCTCCATTCTCCGCTATCTGTGCACTGCTTTCGTTGTTGCGAGACTACTAATGAGCATGGCATGGAGGGAGGAATTCTTCATGGCACAGACAGATGAGCTTGTGTTGACGTGAAGGAAGCGACGGGACAGACTCCGAGTCAGTCAGGTCAGCTGCGAGTGGGGACTGCAAAAATGCTGTACACACAACGGGTCAGTGTGTTGCTCAAAGGGAAAGGATAGCATGCGCAAGAGACGGGACGCAGACAACAAACACGCGCGAAGGCAACGAGTGCAAGCAAGAAGGCTACTGCAATTGCACACACTCACACAGTGCAACAGACCCAGCAAGCTCGACATCGAAAGCATGCACGTGAGTGAAAGCATTCTGGTCTCTCAAAGTGATCACATGGACATCGCAAAATAGACTCGCACATGGTGGTGCAAAGTGCATCACGCCAGCTGCTGCGCTGTCTTTGAATGGTGGTTGTCGCGTTGTTGACGACGGGGATGGACCATCAGTTGCATCAGCGATGAACAACTGTGCACTTCTGTCACACAGCTTGCATCACCTTGGCGGAGTTTTGACTCTGTTTGTGTCTAAGGTTCTCGCCTTTTGAACTGGAAAAGCCCAAAGCTTTCTGCTTCTCTCAAGCAAGCAAACTTGTTTGTCGGTCTGCAGACGTTTTTGCATGTGGAGTCTGTTCACGTGTTTCGTTCTGCTTCGATGCAACTGCAGTCAGGCGCGAAGAGCGAGGCTATCCACTGCAGTGCACATGCTTGCACACTTCCTTCCTTCTTTGCCTTTCTGCTCACGTCAGTTTGCTTGGCTCTTCTTGATTCTTTGCATCGACGATGAAGTGATGATGAAGTGCACCAGTTAATAATCCGAGCAACGAGAGCTGTGAGCAGCACTGGAGGAGGCTCATTGAAGCCCATCTGGGTTAGTCAATGTGGCGATGGAATGGTTGCTGACATCAGCTGGACGACGGATCCCGATGACCGTCGTCCCCACCGCCAAAAGCTCGTCAGAGGCTATCACTGAGCGTCATTGCAGCTTGCTGGTCATTTGGCGCACATCCTTGAGACTCTCTCTCTCTCTTGTTGGTGCTGTTCACGCCAGTGGAGATAGAGAGTTCACGAACGCAAGTCTTTTTCGTGTGGAAAGCCCTGCACTTCAGATTTGCATTTGCGTTGCCGTTGCTCTTATTTTAGTGTATGGAGCCCGTGACGTCATTCGGCGAAAGCCAGCCGCGCCATGTTCGAAGGGAGAGCGAGGAACAGCTCATCAAGCGAACGCTTGCAGCCCAACCACTGCTCGATCTTCTGCAGAGTGCGGCTGAGTGCTGTACCTACGTGCGGAATCACCACGAATCCGAGCGGTTGGCTAGAAATGAGGCAGTGAATGCAGCAAGCGATTTCTACCCTCTATGAGGCAGGCGATACGCATCGTTCATCTCCACATTGAACGCGGAGGTCAGCTTGCCTGGACGTAGTGATGTTTGTTAAATGCCTGGACGCATCTGAACAAGAAGCGACGGATGACTCCTGTTCGTACCTGCGACTTCGTCTTGAGCTCGGATGGTGGCGTGGTCGGAGTTGGCTTTGAATGCAGCTTTGAACCAGTTCGTCGATCCATCCGTCGTTAGGACGCTGCACGCCACACAAAAGCTGTGGTGGAAGCATGATCCTGAAGGTTTCTTCACCAACCAGACGCTGTCCCTCCTGCTCTAGATACATTTTCAAGATAGACAAATTAGGCTCGAAATCAACATTGCCATTCATGTGATCGCTTGCTCACATACCGATGACTCACTCGAGCGGCGGAGCTGACATCCCGTAGCACCTTCGGTGTCTTCGTCGGAAATGACTGCCACATTGATGCCTTTGTCCGCACGCTCGAGAAGCACGTCTGCGAGCTGTAACAATCGGTGAACGTTAGCACGGAGCATGGACACAGGCAGCAGTGACTGAGGCGCATCGTGCCACCACGTTAGTAGAGATGCACATACATATATCAGCCCTATCTCTCGCCGTTCTGAGCGCGCAGCAGATCGCGTCCGGTGCTTCCTTGCTGGTGAATCACTCGAGAGGGATCTGCGTCTTGTCCTTGATCCCTTTACGCACAGTATTCTGCGGCACCTTCAACCCTTCCTGGTTGATAGTCACGTTCGCGCTCAGACGCGCGCTAACGAGAACGTTGGAACCAGTCGCACACTCGAGCCTGTCTGCCGTTCAGACCTTTGTCCGCCTTGTCTGTCTGTGCGACGCACACGACCTGATCCTGCCACTGCCTTTGCGATGGTTGCATGCTGGTCTAACAGATCCATGTTCACTCTTCACGACACACGCGACAGTCGATCCAAAGCCACTTCAACAGAAGAAGAAACAAACGTCACAATGTTCACATATACTTCGGGCTCGCTCGCGCTTTGCTGGCAACAGCACCTCATATTTAGTCCCTACCTACCTATCTACCTGCGCTCCTATCAACCACGCTCTCAACTCATTGAACCAGCTCAGTGAGAACCACATGTGACGGACGACTGGGGAAGTAAGTGAGTGGTCCAGACCAGCACATCCCGCGTTCGACCTCACACCGAGATCCCACTGTGTCCGCGTCCCATACACTTCAACACTCATCGCCGATGCGAGCAATAGCTGGCAGCGCTTTGAAATGCAAACGTGCTCTTTCGCTTCACCATCCTCGCTGATACTCTCGACGCTGCTGACGCTTTTGATACCTTCGACACCAGCTCTTACTGGTAGTCCGAGTACGAGCCGATGCTGTCGCTCGTGCTGCTCATGGTCGTGCGGCTCGTCGAGTGCGAAGAGGAGACCTGCGGCAGCGGCTTGCTGAACTTGGTCGGCGTGTCGAACTCGTCGTCGCTGCTGTCGTACTCTTGGAAGCGGCTCTCGCTCGGCTCAAAGTTGCCGCTAGTGTGCCACTCGGACGAGTCGTTGCGCATCATGCGCGCGTTGTGGTAGTGGCTGTTGTGGCTGGTGTAGTGCAGGTGGCGCGCCGTGGGCATCTGCGCCAGCTTGGCGCGCTCGCTCTGGATCGAGCGGATGAGCGCCTCCTGCTCCGCGATCGACCGCTCCATCACCTGGAACGCCGTCGTGTCGCTCTGCTCGCGCGCGAGGCGCGTCGAGTTGTACGCCGGGGTCTTGCGGCTCTCGTCGCTCGGTCCGTGGTAGAGCGTGCGCGTGAAGCCCTGGCCGGGGAACCGCCGCTGCTCCATGTTCTTGCGCTTCTCGCGCTCCAGGTGGCGCAGTCGCAGCCGCCGCACGCGGTCCTGCTCGGACAGGATCGTGTTGCCGCCCGCGTCGTCGTCCGTGCTCCAGGCTTCGTCGTCGCTCTCGGTCATGGTCACCTGCGTGACCTTGGACGCCAGGTAGTCCTCGTCCTTCTCGCCCGTGGAGCTGCCCGAGTACTGCGAGCGGTTCTCGAGCGGCTCGAGCAGGTACTTGCCGTTGCGGTCCAGCCGACCCGTGTAGAGGCACTTGAAGCAGAACTTCTCCTGCATGACCGCGCTCGGGTGCTCGGCGTTGCGCCTCTCGTGGTTGGGCAGACAGAGCATGAGCGACATGACGCAGTGCGTGCACACGGTCTGCGCGCACGCGCGGCAGCGCGTGTAGTTGCGGTTTATGAGCCCGAAGGACTTGAGACACGACACGCAGTGCTTCTTCTGCTTGGCCATGCCGGCGATGCGCTCCTGGAGCGCGTCGAACGTGAGCACCAGGTGGTTGCGCATGATGTACTTGACGTCCGCGCTGTGCTCCAGGTTGACGATCGTCGGCGCGAACTTGGACAGAAAAGCCTTGGAGAGCCACCCGGGAGCCTTGCCGCTCGGGTCGATGTACCCTTCGGCGAACACCTGCACGTTCTTGGTCGGCGAGTCGTAGCGGTAGATGTACGTGCACGAGATGACGCCGCGGATGAGATCGAACTCGCGCTGGCTCATCGCCGGCACGTTGTCCGTGGTCAGCGAGTGCGTGACCTTGACCAGGAACGGCTCGCCCATGGTGTTCACCACGCGCTTCGAGTACTCGACGAACGCGTAGTCGCGCGGCGACACGAACTTGTCTGCTGGCGACACGTGCGCGAGCCACTTGATCCCGAAGAAGTGGAACGGGTCCTCCTCGGTCTGCGACTCGTACACCTTGAGCACCGCGGCGTCGAGAAAGAGGTCCCGGTAGAGGTCGGTCATGACCGCGCGCTCGTCCACCGTCGTGTCGCAGTACATGCCGTACTCGACGTCCTGCAGGCTCATGCTGTGCACCTGGCCGCGCGCGACAAAGTGGCGCAGCGCCGAGTCGCCCGCGGCTTCCTTGCGCTTGCGGTAGAGTGTCAGGTTCTGCTTGGACACGTGCTGCTTCCAGTGCTTGGCGCCGCCCACGATCTGGTTGTTGTTGCCGTCCCACGCGAACATGGATGTCTTGGTGAGTGCGCTCGCGATCATCTCCTCGCACACGGCTTTGAGCTCTTTCGCCTGCGCCGCGGTCACGTGCACCTTGGGCAGGTACTCGTCGGCGAGCGGGAACCGCCGGCGCGGGTTCAGGTACGCCACTTCGATCGAGAGCGCGTCGCCGGCCGTGCCGCGGAAGCCGTAGCCGTTCGTGGTGCTCGCGATGTCGACGCCGGTGCTGCTGGTGCCGCCGCTGCCCGTGCCCGTGCTCACGGACCGGAGCGAGCCTTCAATGCGCTGCTCCGACATGGTAGGTTCGTGGTTGGTTGGTTGATTGATGGGAGGCTGATACTCTTTTGGCTTGATACTAAAGCGTCGCGAGTGCTGCTGGATGTGGATGTGAGTGATACCTCTCTCTCTCAGGTGAGTGGTGAAATGGATCGACTGCCAGTCAGTTGGTTGATTGACGATCTGTTGCGTGTGCCTGTCGGTGTTGGCTGGACGCGCGCGCGTGAGCTGGTTGAGTTGCTCAGCTGGCTGGCTGGTCTGTCGAAGTCGGTAGCAGGCAGCCGCAGCGACGACGTGGTCTCCACGTCGAAAGAACGAGAATGAGCGGCTGGTAAACAAAGCTGATGAGGAAAGCAGGCAGCTGCTCGAGCTCCGGAGCTCTTGACTCTCGAAGAGCTCAGCTCAGTGTGAGTGTGAGTGTGGTGGGTGGAGAATCGTAGAGAGCGCGTGAGAGAGAGAGAGAGGACAGGACAACAGGAGGCAGGACGACAGGAGGAGGCAGACTGGCGAGTGACAGTGTGACTGACTACTGATGGAAGCGCGAGGTGCGCATCCTCTCTCTTTTGCGAACTGTCTGTCACAAATAGGACTTCTATTGCGATTGCTCGCCTACAAGGGCAAATCTGTGATCGCGACCAAACAAGAGAGCGTAAAAGCTGTAAAAGAAGAGATCATCCAGTTTGTGCCTGGGATGTCGCGTGCCCATCCGCTCGCACTAATCTGCCGTGCCATGCATTGCAACGCAATGCACTGTTTTGGTGCATTCATGGATGTTTATTCCAAACACGCCATTACATGCGATTCCTATAAGCACACAATAGGATGGCGTGAAGTGGCGACTGGCACTTGAGGCGCGCACGCGTGACTCGCAACAGAGAAGGAGCAACAGGGCTTTCTCCCAGAAGCTGCAACAATAGGAACGAAGCGCAATGTTTACATTCGCTGTCGGCGCGAGCGAGAAAGCCGCGTTGTCAAGCTTCTTGCGAGGTCCTTTGAGGGAACTTCTTTCCTTTTGTTTTGTCTGCGAGCTGGGTTTTCACTTTCACACAGCCAGTGCGCCAGTCAAGCAACCAGCTGGTTCTGCCAGGATATCAGACCCACACGACCACAACTGAGGCAAACTCTCACTCTCCACTTCTGTATCAGATCCCACCGCGAACGCACCGTATCGTCTGTGCAAGGTGCGCGGACAATCAAGTCCCACCAATTGTAAAACACTGCAGAGGATTGACAATGAGAATGCCTTTCCCCAGACTTTGGGTTAAATCTGCCTGCGCACTTTACAACGACTCGACTGTAGCTCTGTTTTCTGAAACGCAGCGAAATCCAGCGAGAGCATCTCTTTCGATGACGATTGTGGCCGTCACTAACCAGGAGCACCATCCCCTTCTCGTGTCACTGTGAACAACAAAACCATTCAAGCGGCTGAGTGTGAAGAAGTGCTCGAAATGGAGCTCCCGACTGCTGTTTGCCTGCGTGGTGTGTTGCGTGTATGGGTGTGTGGAGGGGAGCAGAATGATCCTTCCGCGTCAACATCATTTCAGTCGAAGTTTGGAGCAACCAACCAGTCGCCTTTGGCAGACTGAGAGCGTTTGCGACTCGATTGATGGGTCCCCCTCTTGTGTCCATAGAGCGCCGCAGCGTCGTGAATTGGTTCATTCTTGTCAGGTTATTGCGCACGTGCTAGTGGTGTACGAACGGATCACGCCAGCGTCATTAAACATTGCTGCGATCTCAAGATTGTAGCATTGCGGTTCACTGCTCTTATACATGACAAGCGATGTTGTCAGCAAAAGTGCATTTGGAGGTGTTGCCAGATCGCCTGCTTGTCCAACAATTCAGACTCTGAACTCTTGCAGGGGACCGAACACAGCAGAAATCGTACGACTGTCGTTTTCTTATTTCGCGCTCCAGTGTGTCTGTCATCGGCGAAGTGGACCGACCTTAGGAACCCTCCTATCCATTTTGCTGTTGTCTCGCATGTGGTAGGACCGTCGCGCATTTTGGTTGGTGCAGCATAGAGCCTGCTCGATGATCTCTTCCTTTCGTACTCGAGCTGCTATTCTTTCTTGAGCTGTCGTTGAAGTGCAAGATAGAAACTGAGCGATTTGCACCGAGCAATCAAAGCGCGCATCGCATTTGCAGTGTGGAACGCTCGCTCTGCACTCCTCAACAGCAGACTTTCCTCTTTCAACGAAATTGATTGTATTTCTCTCGCTTGCTTGAGAGCAAGACATGTCCCAATCTCGCACGCGATCGTAATGGAACATACACTATTGAGCGATCGTTGTTGTTGCTAGTAGAAACGAGCTCTATGCAGGGTTACGCGTCAGCGGCGGCAGTTTCTCTAGACGCAAATGCGCCTCTGCCAGCACCGTGCGCCGTCGATCCAGTGGTCCCGCGTCGAGCTGTTCTCGTGGTATTCCTGCGTTGAACAGGCAATACATTTGCTCCTGCTGCCTCCAGAACCGAGCATCTCAATCTACGATAATGAGAATCCAATCAGTTCAGCACAAAGCAGCACAAGTGAACCAAACTTTTGCTTCCTGAAAGCTGCTGGGGATAGGACAGTGCTCCGAGAGTTTGAATATGACATGGAGCTTCACTTGCTTCAGCATGGCAGGAAGGAACTTGGGTGGTCGACAGATTCGCTCGATCTTCCTTGAGTCTGCAAAATGGACAGACCTGTCCATTCCCATGCGAAAAATATCCAACAATAAGAACTGGACATGCTCAAGCAATGCTGGCTGGAGGCAAAATATTGCATGTACAGTTGTCAACCAAGAATCACCAGAAATCCTAGGTTGTGTAGATGTTGTGCTCTGCTGATCTGCACTGCGCCTGTCACTTTCCGCTGCCAGGTGTTTTGTCACCGTCAGTGCAGAGAAATGCTCGTCGCACGCGTGCGACTCGACTCAAACTGCCCAAAGACGAGGCGGAAGCAGCTCGCAAGGAAGAACAAGAGCAAGCACTGGCGCAGTGTGCAGTGTTTGATTGGAGCAGCTCAGTGGTGGCGCACCATGTGATGCAATGGACGCAAAATGGGACTCAACCTGGTGCGACTCGCCTGGGGAGCGATTCCAACTGGTGGTCATGGGGCGAGGGGAGCTTTGGAGCCGACAACCACCCTCATGCGTCCAGCTGAATGCGCAAATCGACAGTCAACCTGATCAGGCTCATCATCGACACTGTACTGACGCACTCGGTCCGTCTCCGGCTCGGATATGGCCAATGACATTGCCACGGTGTCTGCTTTCACATTCGGCCAAGAGTGGCGCATCTTCAAATGAGGCGGATGGATTGGATATTAGCTGCGAGAGGATCCGAGGAGAGAATGAGTGCTTGAGAAGCGTCGTCCATAGAGCGTCTAATGAGAGTGAACGTTGGAGATGGCGCTCACTGCTGCAGTCTTCCGCATTGGCCGCAACTGCGTCACTTTGGACTGTAATGAATGTGCAATGAATAGGATGATGGGCAGTTGAGCGACTGGGAAGTGGTCGCTGTCCAAAAACGCAAAATGAAATGGATCTCCATCGAAAATGCCTCTATCATAAAGCTTCGATCGTGCACGCTCGGAATGCGTCTCAGAAAACGCCATTGAGGTGCCAAAATCTGTTTTCCCACCCAGATTCTCCTTCTCTTCGGACTGGACGGATCAGTGCAACCGAACTCATGACGGACACTGTCACATGGTGGTGGGATGAAAGCAAACACAGCACTAGTAAGCAATAGAAACATGCCGATTTCGCCAGGTGCAGTAGGTGTGTGAGTGGGCTCGCTTCTTATCCAGTGTACATTCCAAAAAGTGCATGCAGAAGAAGATGGAGTGGATACATTTCCCGCTCTTTCTGCACCTGCACATGCAAGCAGGTTTGATGAACACAGGCTTCACATTACAAGCTCACAAGCGATGAGCCAGTCAACGAGCGGCTATAAGAGCTGCCGTTTGTGGCCAATCATTGCATCGCTGTTGTGGCTGCTGCCATCCGCAGCATTAGAACAATGCTCTGTTTTGTTTCTTTCGTTCAGCATCGTCCTCGTATCCCTCCAAGTCCATCTGCAGATGAGTTGCAGGCGAGGGTCATAGCGAAAGGAAGGACGAAGGGAGACAGCGGCTTTTGGGTCTGAGGTGATGGCCATCTTCCTTTCCTAGGTGGACACGCTCAATACCGATCTTTTGGTTGCAAGAAAACAGAAAAGCGCGAAAGCTCGACCCTCAAACAGTTTCCAAAGCCACTGTGTTCAGCTCAACGGATGGATGGATGGATATGGCTGCCTGCTGTACCTTCCCCTTTATACCATTCTGTGAGCATCCCATGCTGCGGGTATCAATCAGCTCGTGCACCTTTGCGGACGGCTTCCTTCTGCAGTCTAACTTGCGTCTCGCCTTGCTCGCTCTGCTACTGCGCCGAGTCTCTCCGGATCGTCGGGTCCTTGTGCTCGTCGTAGGCGCGCGCCGCGTAGTCCACGTGCACGAACGCGCGCTCCACGCAGTCGAGCGCTTCGACTTTATCCTGCAGCGCGAGACTGATGTCGTGCGCCTCCCTGACGCACATCTTCTCGGGCAGGATCACTTCGAGCTCCACTAGGTAGTTGTTGCCAAAGTGGTACGCGCGCACGATGTCCGACTTCATGAGCGGGTGGTGCAGGTCCGCGAGTCCGTGGATCTGGTCGATAAAGTCCTGGTCGGCTTCTGTGATACACAGACAAAGCACACAAAAAAGCAAGTCAAACGGTTAGACTCATGGGAGCTGGACACTGAGCTTGTGAGCTTATGCGCTCAAGTCCACGTACGCAAGCCGACGAGCTTCTCCACTTGCTCTTTCCCGGTCGCGAGCCAGCTCAGCGCTATGTACATGGAGATGAGGATCCCGCCGACGGAGTCCAGGTACCAGAGCTCGCGTTGCCGGTGCGCGAGCACAGACGTGACGACAGCCACGGCGTTGCTAAACACGTCGTTGCGGTGGTCCTATCGTTTTACACGACAAGCAAGACAAATCACATGGTCGTTCATGCATCTGCACACAGCAACAACAAAATAACACCACAACTGCCCACAAACCTGAGCGAGTGCGTCCGCGGACGGGGAGTTCGTCGCGATGCGCGAGCAGATGTACCAGAGCACGAGCTTGACGCAGATCGCCACGCACAGGATCACGGTCGTGGTCATCGTCATGTTGAGATCCGGGAGGTCGCCTTTGAAGCCCGCGATGAGCGTTTCCACCGACTTTTGCATCACCTCGATCGCTTTACCAAAACAACAACAAAGTTGCCAGGCGAGTTAGTACAGACAGAGCATATACACGAACAGAGCGCGATGCAATTCGCCCCCAGAAGTGTTGGGTATGCACACACCTGCCATCCCCATGAGCGTCGCCGAGATGATGACTGCGATCGGCTCCAATCGACGCCGTCCCGCGGGGTACTTGACGCTCGGCGTGTGCATGTGCTTGTCCGAGTACCAGAAGAGCGCCTGCGACGTGAGGTCCAGGATCGAGTCCACGAGCGACGAGAGCACGGCGAGCGAGCCGCTCGTCGCGGTGGCGTACACCTTGGCGACCGCCAGCAGCACGTTGATCACCAGCGACGCGTTGATCGCGAGCTGCACGCGCAGCGACGCCGAAGCCGGGATCAGCTGCGCCTCCAGCTCGCTCTGCTTGTGCAGCAGCGAGTGCGCGACCTGCGAGCGGCGCACGGGGTCGCGTTGTTGCGCCTGCAGTTGCGGCGACTCGGTGCCGCTCATTGCTCCATTATTGTTGACGATAAACGCGGCTGTTTTCGGGGACAGCGGGATCGCGCCGTAGCTCCTGGTCGTCGGGTCGCTGCTGCTGGTGATCGGCAGGAGGCTGGCGCTGTCGCTCGATGCATGCTCCTGCTCCTCCTGCTGCTGCAGCTTGCGCGTGCTCTTTCTGCCCATGGCGACTCGATCTGGATGAGGCTCTCTTGCAATGCTGGTGCAGCTTTTGTTGTGTTTGATTGAGTGCCTTCTCAAGAAGCAGATGAATGACTCTCAGGATATATTGAAGTCGACCACACCACTATCCTCACCCAATCGTACTTTCGAGGAGCGGAGCGGTGAGTCCGTCAAACAAAATCGGTTGAATGGATGCGTCAATCTCAAGCAGGAATTGAACTGAACGAAGCGCGCGCGAGCCTCGAAGTGGTGCATCGACATCTCTCTCTCTCTCTCTTACACACACACAAGTCTCCTCCCATTGGCGCTACGGCTACGTCTGCGACAAATACTACTGCCACTAGTCGATACCAGCAACGATGTTCGTGCTCACGCGCATCTCGGACGTCATCCCCGTGAGCCCCGAGCTCTTTGACGCCGACTACACGAAAGTGCTCATCGAGGAGATCGACCGCAAGTACGCCAACAAGGTGATCGCGGACGTCGGGCTCTGCATCACAATCTACGACTTTGTGCACATCGGCGACGCGTTCGTGCACCCGTCGGACGGCACGTCGCACTCGCAAGGTGTCTATCTATCTATATCCACGCAGCCTCTGTACAGACGAGCGCATTTGTTTGATGAAACAGCGTTGGCGGACTTCACTGACTTGGATGTGGATGTGTATGTGCAGTCGAGTTCCGCATGGTGGTGTTCCGTCCGTTCGTGGGCGAAGTGCTGAAAGGACGCATCGTTAGCTGCACAGAGGAGCACATCCGAGGTAAAGCGAGAGATGCGATATAATGTGTGTGTGTGTAGTGCTAACCGACATGTTCGTGTGCTGCTTGCTTTGTTTGTGCGCGCGTGCAGTGTCGATGGATTTCGTGCAAGATATTATTATTCCGTCGTACGCGCTGCAGACGCCGTCTTACTTGTGCGTCGGAGCATCGCCCACTCTCGTATCTCTTTCGATCTGTGTGCGTGCGTGTTAGCCTTACTGTGGTTTGCTCTCTCATTCTTATGATGCAGCGACACAGCGGAGCGCCTCTGGGTGTGGAAGTACTCTGAGGGCCAAGGTACGCTTCTATTCGCTCAAGCTCGGTGCAGTGAATCATCTGATAGCGGCCACTCACGCTCCAGCGCGCTTACGATCGCGTCCGTGATTGACTTGCACTCGATTGTTACCTGCAGAAAAATTCTACATGGACATGCACGAGGAGATCCGATTCCGCGTGACGAACATCAACTTTACGCGCGTGACGAAGACTGCGACGGGCATCCAGGCCACGACAACAGAGGCGAGCGACAAGGCTGCAACCAGCGCCGCGGGCGACATGCGCCAGTCGCTCGCGCGCCGCCGCTCCTCGAGCGTCGATCTCTCGGACAACGACCCGACGCCGTCGGCCATCCACATCCTCGTACGTGGTGTGGTGGACAGTGTTGCTTGCCTGTGCTGAGTATAGCAGAACTGACGTGGATTGTTGTGTATGATGATTGTGCTGCATGCATTGATTGTTTCTGTAGGGAACAATCGACGAAGACGGTCTCGGCTTGACGTCCTGGTGGGTCAACTAGCGAGCACTAACCCGCGCTAGATACGTTCGACAGCTTCGAGCGAACTGTCCCTTGAGGTGAGTATGGCTGCATGCAAAATACGATCACCAGAACAAAAGAGAAGTAAGAAGTCAATCACACGCGCACCCATATGGAAGGTTGTCTTCAGCGTAGATCCTGGTTTCGCTGTACAAGTCTTTTTCAAGCACTTGGTATCTGTTACGGTCAACCGGCGATCGGGGGACACGCGACGGCAGCGAAGCCCAGGTTCGTGCTCGATCCCATCAGGTACCGCGTCGTGTGGTTCGCGTACTCGCCGTAGCTCATGTCCGTGCATGACCGGGTGCGGCTTCGGACTCGTCTTGATCCACTGGTCCACGCCCGAGCCCAGCATCAGGATCAGCTCGTCCGCTTTCAAAACAGGACGCACGGTCTTGCCCTCGGACATCTGGATGATCAGACCGGCGTCCTCGCTGCGCGTGTGCTTGGCGCGCACTTCGCCCGAGTCCGCCACGTCAAAGTACTCTGGCGCCGTCATCGCGATCAGCAGACCGTTGTCCGTGTGCATCTCGAGCGACAGCTGCGAGTTGCTGCTGCT
>JAASFO010000812.1:0-12810 GCA_023333815.1 Globisporangium recalcitrans | reverse complement strand
TGGACGAGTTGCTCGAGCTGCTTGCGCCACATGCTGTTGATCCGATCCACCTGTGGCCAAAAACGATTGCTCTTGTTGAAGAGAGAGTGGCGCCGGATTCGATTGAAGAAGTGACAGTGTCGCCTGGAGTGGTCGAGAACGAGCCAGACTGTAGTGCTGTTTCGGCATGGCGGCAGTGCGAAAAGAAGGTTGCGGCGGTACAGTGAAAATCGTGCACTTTGAAACAGACAAGCGGAAAGTGAACCTCAAGGAGATCGACATTGCCGCTCTTGACGCATCAGTTGTGAGTAAGGATGCTGCTCGTCTTCCTTGGCTCATTCACACATACAACCTCAAGTACGACAGCGGCGATCAGATCGGCATTGGCGCGTTCGGTGTAGTCTACAAATTGACGTGGCTTGGGACACCGGTGGTGATCAAGTTCATGGGGTATGAAGCAGATCGAGATGCGTACAGTGACGAACTGTTCTTCCACGAGCTGAGAGTGTGGTTTCCGCTGAGCCATCCGAATGTAGTCAAGCTGTATGGCGCTAGTCATGTGGGCAACCGCTTCTTCGTGTGTGAGGTTGTGGGCAACGGGACTTTGGTCGACTACTTGAAGCGCGACGGGAACGCAAGCAAGTGTTGGCGGTTGTTGCATCAATTGGGTCTCAGCTTGCAGTATCTGCACGGGCGAAACATCTTCCACAACGATCTCAAGTGCGACAATGTGCTGATCGACGCTAACGGAGAGGTGAAGATCATCGACTTTGGGTTGAGCAGCATCCTCAACAACGCGGAAGTGATTGTGGACAAGAAGAATCAAGGAGCGCTGCAGTGGAATTAGCCAGAGTACATTCGCGGAGATCGCCTGACTCTGGCGTCCGACATCTACTCGTTCGGGATGTGTATTCTGGAAGCGGTGACTGGCGAGTCACCGTGGGGTGGACTCATTGATGTTGCAGTGTGTTATCAAGTCAGAAGAAAAAACCTTCCACCGCAGCCATCATGTTTGACAACAGCGCAGTGGAACTTGGTCCGGATGATGTGCGTGACAGATCCGTCGCAGCGCATAGAGATCGGGTTTGTCGTCGACAAGCTTCACGAATTTTGGGAGATGCAAGAATCCACATCCCCCATGACACATTACGCAACAGAATCGAAAACCAAGAACGCATCTCCACGGCAGACACGATCAATTTTGCGCAAGAGTCGCCAGATGTCGGCTCATATCCATCCCCAGCGACAGAGAACCGTCGGGTGGAGTGTGAAGCGTTCAGGGTCATCCAGCAGTGGATCAATCCAGGAATCTCTTTCGATGCAGAGGGTTCGTGCTTCTGTCAACGCTTCATCGATCCGCCGCTCACTTCGGAACTCAATATCACACCGAAGCGAGTCGTTTGCCAGCAGTCGACGTCGATAACTGACGCTGGCGACAAATATCGGGATGCGGAGTCGCTTGACGATTGTGGTGGAAGCTGGTAGACAACAAGAATCGATGTTGCCTCATTTGTATTCTCATTATTCCCAACAATGTCGAATTGAATCCCTGGTTGATTAATGAGGACGCTACATACCCGTCTGACTCAATACAGATCACACAATTGCTTTTCACAGGGTTGGAAGATCATTTGAAAAGAGATCACATCTGCATTTGGAGCAAAATATGGCATCGATAATCGTAGCGAGTGGCGGCGATGCGCACACGACCGCGATGGCTGCCTCCACCGCCATGTTCGCAGCCGCATCGTCATCCATGTCTGTGTCCCTCATCCACGCGTCCGCGTCATCATCGTCACTGGCGACGACTCTCGACGGCGCGCGCGCGAAGGACGACGACGACGACTCGGAGTACGAAGAGCTCATCCCGCCCGAGAATTTTGCGATGATCGAGAAGGGTCTCTATCGGAGTACGCCATGCCTTGTGTGGCTATATGTGTGTGTGTGTGTGTGTGTGATGCGATGTGCTGTGTGGGTGTGTACTGACACTCGCTGTTGACACTGCAGGCGGCTTCCCAAAGAAGAAGAACTTTGCGTTCCTGAAGAAGTGTCTGGGGTTGCGCTCCATCCTGACGCTCGTGCTGGAAGACTATCCGCTCGCCAACACGGAGTTCAACCGCATGCACAACATCAAGCTGCTGCAGTTCGGCGTCCCGGGCAACAAAGTGCGTGCTATTGCGGAGGTCTTGCCTTGATGTAAGTGGTGTCGTTCTGAGACAGTGCATGGGAATGCTGACAGGAACCGTTCGTGGACATCCCAGAAGACGGGATCGTGGCGGCGCTCAAGTCCGTGCTGGACAAGCGCAACCACCCGATGCTCATCCACTGCAACAAAGGAAAAGTGAGGGAGCGGTCACTGTGTTATGGAGGTTTGCATCATCAACGACACCATCGCCTTGACGATCTAACTGACTCATCTGTCTCGCTTTTGGGACTGCGCAATAGCACCGAACGGGCTGTCTGGTTGGCTCGCTGCGCAAAGTGCAGAAGTGGGCGTTCAGCTCGATCTTTGACGAGTACATTCGCTTTTCCGCGCCAAAGCCGCGCATGATGGATCAGCAGGTGCGCGTCTGTTGCCATTGTGTCCAAAGCCTTTGGGTTCCTTCGCGAGAGAGAGATGGCTAACGCTTTGATTGTTTTCTGTGAAGTTTATTGAATTATTTAAGACCGAGCGCGTCGAGCTGGAGAACAACGAGCACGCCCCCAACTGGCCAGGCTTGAAGTAGCCCACCCTTGCGTTCCTGGGCTCCCGTCGCCCGATAGGAAGACACACAAATGACACATTTGCTTAGAGCTTGGCAGGAGTAGTTGCGGTCGCGGCGTCGTGCGCGAAGAGCTGCTGCATCTCCACGAGGCTCTCTTCGAGCAAGTGACCCATGCGCGACGCCCAGCGGTCGTGCTGGCGGCACGCGATGTTAAACTGAATCGAATTGTTCTTGATGCTGTACGCGATGCCCAGACCCTCAGGGACCACTTCGCCCCAGCCCCAGCCGTCGAAGAGCTCGTTTGTCAAGTGGCTCGTCGAGATGAGCCAGTAGCGCGACTTGGTCATCGCCGGGTCCTCGAAGAACGCCACTCTCTCGTTCGGCTTGAGCAGCATGCGCATGCCCAGCAAGTGGCGGTCCACGCCGAGCCCCTGACTCGCGCGCTTCATGTACTGCACGTGGTAGCTGGTCGCGTCATGCAGCAATTTCTTCTTCTCCTCGTTGCTGATCTTCACGCCGCTGGCGTCCACCATCGCGTCCGTGAAGTCCGCGCTCTTCTGCGAGCAGCTACGCGTCGTCTCCGTGCGTCCGTGCAGGAACACGCGGGTCTGCGACGCTTCGTACGTCGCGACGTTGGTGCCAAAGAGCTTCTTGTACGCCAGCTGGATCGCAACCTGCGCGAACGCGTCGGGACTGCACTTGAACGACTTGATCGCCTTGGCGCCGTAGCCGTAGAACGACTGCACGTACAGATCGTGGTCCGCGACCGTCGCGTCAAACGTCTTCTCCGCCGCGAGGATCGAGTCGAGCGTCGAGCGGCTGAAGCGGAACGTGATCTGCGCTGGCGCCTGGAGTCCTTGGTTCAGCTCCGCAGTCGTGAAGTCGCGACGCCCCATGCTGATCTGTCCTTTCTGGAGGCGACCGACGAGGTAGTCGGCGTATCGCGCCATGGGCATGCCGTCCAGCATCGAGTGCTCGCCCAGAAGCCCGGCTTTGCCGTTCTCAAAGACCGCAAACTGGATGCACTTGTCGTAGAAGCGGTTGCGGCCGTCGCCGTGCCAGAGCGCCGCGGCCACTTCCGTGCGCGACACTGGCGCGTAGTCGTCCAGGTTGACGATCACCACCGCGCTCTCGATGACGCGCAGCGCGTCCTCGTTGCCGTTCCGCACGAGCTCCTCGCGCGCGTCGGCCCAGATGTCGCGGTTCTCGGACGAGAGCACGCCGACCGCCGACTCCTTGGCGCCAGCGGTCTCCAGGATGCGGCTGAGCTGGTGGCTGATCTGCACGAACGAGAGCGGCTCGTGAGTCGTCTTGTCCAGCAGGTCGAACGAGAAGAACTTGTTGTTGCGCATCACGACGACGTGGTTGTGGGTCGCCGGGTCGAAGATGCGGTACGTGTCGGACTCGCGGCGCGGGATGCGGCACGCGTTGAACATGTACTTGTACGCGGTCGAGCAGATCGGGGTCTTCTTCGCTCCCAGCTGCTCAGGCTCGAGCGAGCCGTCCACCAGCTGCTTGCGGAACTCCATCGTGCCACGCAGCAGCGCGGCCGCGCGACCCACGTTGCTGCGCTGCTCGGCGTGCACGCTGTCGGCAAAGTGGAAGAAGTAGCTCACGTTGAAGACGACGGGGTCGCGCACCTGCAGGTACCCCCAGGTGTTCCACCACTCGGCCAGATAGCTCGTGTCCTGGCGGTCGGCGGCGCGCTGCACGAGGCGCTGGTGGAGCTCGCGACCGAAGCCGCCCGGCTTGACGAACTCGCGCGCCAGCTGCTGGGACTTGGCGAACTCCTGCGGCGTGGAGAGCGGCTTGATCGTCTCGAGGTAGAGCGCGACCGTCTCCTCGAGCTTGGGCACAGGCAGACGCGGCAACGACTGCTGGAAGCGGTAGAGCGGCTGCGACGCCACCTCCAGGTCGCTCTCGTTGCGGTAGTCGCCCACGCACTCGCGGAAGCCCGCCGAGCCGTAGGCGGACGACGATGGGGATGGAGCCATAGTGATGGATGTGGCAAGTGGAGGAGCTGTTGAGGCTGAAGCAGCGGATTCTGGACTGACAGGCATTTTGTGTGTGTGAATGAGGCGAGGTGATGGGAGTGTGATTCAACTTGGTTTTGTGCTGGGAGGATTATAAACTTAGCGATTGTAGTGTGTAGAGAGCTGTGGAGGAAGGCAAAACAGGAGTTCATGTAGACTGAGTATGGGAGGGTATCGAACAAGAGAGCACTGGGTGAGCGTTTACGGTGACAAAGTCGTGTCATGAACACAGATTTGAGCTCAAAGCCTCTTTATGTCATCTGCAGAGGGTGTTTTCGTTCTTTAGAATGTGCTTTTCGACACAACCATACATGCTTCAAGCTGACTATACAGAACCACAAATCGTCAGATGCAGGTGAAAGCGAACTTGCGAGCAAGGTGATGTCTGTTGCGAACACAAGGACTCCCATTTCAGATCTTGTGTGGATGCTGCTTGTGGACTGCCGCCATTTCCTTCCCATCCGTCACGACGCGCAAGCCCATACCAGTTCGTTACAGCTACTGCTTCTCCGTTTGAGCGATTACAACGTTGCCATCCGTGAGGTCGTTCTGAACAATGTTGCGCACTCCGGGCAATAATGACTGGAGTCGGAATGCCCGACAGATTCATGGGAAGAGAGAGCGCCATCACACACAGAGTTCTGACCCCAAAGCTCGCAGATTTGTTGCCCTTATCTTCCATTCCAGCTCTCTGTGCACTGTTTCGTTTCTCCCTGCTTTTATTTGCGGTGCGCGTTGATCTCTTCGTGGAAATGGTCGAGCGCGATGAGCATGAGCGCGTACGGCAGGTTCTGACGCATGACCGTCGAGCCCATGAACGGAAGTCCGGCCGCGACTGTCGCGACGCCGACGTTCACGAGATCCTCCTCGCCGCGCTGCACCTCCATCAGCGTCTTCACACCCTGGTACCCCAAGAAGAACCTGAGTCGCACGTACACATCATCGTAGACATTAGTGCCTTACTTGCGTAACCAACGACAGGCACTAGTAACAGATAGCTAGCGTGCGATACCCAGCAAAGCTGCCTCCTGAAATCGCGGCGCCTCTGGCGAAGGTGCTCAGCCCCGCGAGCGCCACTTTGCCGTGCTGTCGGTGGTAGACCTTCACGGCATCGACTGCATTTCACACACATACACTAGCATCGAGTCACAGACGACCATGCACACAAATAACAAAGAGCTGCTACTCACTGCCGCCGAACGTCGCGCCTGTGCAAAAGCCGACGAGACCGCCAAACATGAGTCGGTTGCGGAACGTCACGAGGTTGAGCGACTTCAGGTTGTCCAGCACGCCGCCTGTCGTGCTGTCGCTCGCGAGCGCGTCTGCCTGGGCGTTTGCATCTGCCACCACTGTCTGCTTCTTCCTGTTCTGTCGGCTGCTGCTGCTGCTGCGCTTCGGCGCGTCGTCGTCGCCGAACGACCCCCAGTTCTGCGAGTCGCTCATGCCAATTTGCTCGATTTGATTGATCGACAATTTGAGTTGGTTGTTTTGTTGAGTCTTTTGTACCGTGACATGGTCGGTATAAACCTCCCAAACCCATAGAAATGCAGTCTTACAAATACTGATAGAAAGCAGCCTTGATACTGCTTTTGAAAGGACTGTTTCACTTTGAAGGTGCTGAACAACTAAACCGGTTTTCTCCACCGGTATCGTCACATTCAGTGATCGCAAGTCAAAATGGACACTGTCAGAGTTATTGTTGGCTCCAATATGGCAGTCAGAAAGTGCCTGAAGACGCACAAGCTCTTCCTCGCAGAGGTGCGCTAGCGTCCAAGACACCTGCGTATCTGCGATGTGCTTGTCATAGCCGACGTCTCACTACCTGCATGTGTGTGTCTCTCTCTCTTTACACCCAGCTGGAGCGCTGGAATCGTCTGGAGCGCGATGGCGGACAGGTGCTCTCGTCGCTCGCCAACGTCTCGCAGCGCCTGCCATTGCTCCTCAGCACCAACGCGGATCCCTCACAGTCGGCACGCGCAAGCGCCACTACTGCTGGTGACGCGATGGGCGTGCTGTCCTACTGCGTCAACACGCAGTCGCTCCTACTGCAACGCCACTTTGCGTCGCTGGAGAAGAGCATGGCGTTCCTGCGCGACATCACCAAAGAGTTCCCCGATGTCCTGCGCCGCATGAAGACGTTCGCGAGCGAGTACATGGACCTGCTGGACTTTCTCGACCCGGAGGACAGCGTGGAGTTCCTGAACCAACAGCTCGAGTGGATGGAGAACGTGCTGCGGATGCACGAGCACGAGGTGCTGCGCAAGAAGCTGCTGGTGAGCGACATCGAGTACCACGACGCGGCGCGCATTGCTCGCATGCACGCGCGCTGGAGCGCCAAGAGCGTGCACAGCAATG
The DNA here is from genome assembly GCA_023333815.1 of Globisporangium recalcitrans. Classification (NCBI taxonomy): domain Eukaryota; phylum Oomycota; class Peronosporomycetes; order Pythiales; family Pythiaceae; genus Globisporangium; species Globisporangium recalcitrans. The sequence goes on along the minus strand of JAASFO010000812.1, from coordinate 5,738 downwards.
TGAACCACGAATATGGTGAGTCTTGTATGAGAGCTGCTCACTTACACCCTGTGTGATCTGTTGAGTCCAACAAATTGTGGTGCGTGGGTTGCTTTGTGGTAGTGCAAGCTGGTCTTGAGACGCTGCCAGTGATCCCAAAACCTACCGTGGCTTTGGTTCCGACCTCCGAGCCTGCTGGGGATGCGAATATGAAAACCAAGAGCCAGAAGAAGAAGAAGAACAAGAAGAACAAGAAATAGAGAGAGAGAGAGAGCGTGATACTAACTAGGATTATAATATAGAAAATGGAGGATACATGGGACTGGCTTAGAGCGCGAAGGACTGACTGGGCTTTCTCAAGTGAACGTGCTGGAAACTGCGGATACGTACTAAACTCTAATAGCGGGAAACTAGGATAACTGGCTGCTACACGCTACTGGGAACTGTCCTATCAGACGAACGGGATGCCGCTGATCGTGCGCGCCTTGTACTGCGGGTACTGGTCTGGGAAGAAGCCGAGCAGCAGGTGCTCCTCGTATCTGTCATTCACAGTCAACAGCAGCAGACAATCAGTCAGTGTGCGAGTCATCATATCAACGACCTGGGTACATACACTGCAGGGCTGGACGTACGGGATGCGGTCTCGGAAGAAGCCCCAGGAGACGATCGTGTAGCCGACGCCGCAGATCGGGTTGCCCAGCAGCACCTGGCTGCCGATGGTCCAGAGGAACCAGCCCATGTACGACGGGTGGCGCACGTAGCGGTACACGCCGTGGGTCACGAGCACGTGCTCCTGGCGCTTCTGGTACTCGATGCGGTGCGAAAAGTTGGACGCCGCGGTCCACATGGCCGCGACGCGCAGCGCCTGACCCGAGAGCACGATGACAATCCCCGAGACGAGCACGCTCGCGTGCAGCTTCCAGCCGGGCGTGAAGAAGAACTCGACCCAGAACTCGATCCACGAAATGATCAGCGCCATGTGGTACTCGCGACTGTGGTTTAGCAGGAATGCTGCAAGCATAAACAAGAAATACAGACATTAGACCGCCTTGTAGCCTATACACACATACAGTATTGTGGACTGCTGACGTACACTCGTAGCTGACGATCGTCGGGCGGAAGGACGCGGTGACCATGAACTCGGACAGGTGGAAGAAGCAGAGCGCCACGAAGTAGAGGCTCCAGAGCGCCACACACTCCCAGCGCGCGATGCGCAGCGTGTCCTGCAAAGCGAGATCAGCGTCGCTGATGCGCACGCGCGCGGCCGAGAGCGGCACAAAGTACGCGTACGCGAGCAGCGCGCCGTGCAGCGCCATGGCGAAGCCCAGCCCGAAAGCAGCGAGCGCGACCCTCCCGAGCCCCTTGTCCGACTCGAACTGCACCGAGCGGAACATGGCGAGGCTGTGTGTGTGTGTGTGTAGCAGAACAGAAGTAGCAGGCGATGAGTGACAGGTGGTGGCGAGGTCGACGCGGCGGATGAGTGATGCAGAGAGAGAGAGTCGTTAGCGCCGTCGCCGCGTGCTCAGCACTCCTCCAAATGGCTCACTCCCAAATCTTCTCTCACCACAAAGCTCATCCAGCTTTGAAGGCACAGCACACGAACGATGTATACGGCCAGATTTCTATTGCAAAAGTGGTTTGTGATACCTTACGGAGCCAGCTTACCCTGCATTCTAAAATGTGCCCTGTCACTTATCCGTACGTCATTCCTTGCATTTCACAGTAGTGCAACAGTGCTTGAAACAATACAAGAAATGTGAAAGGTCAAAACTGGGTGTTAACACAATCGATATGAAGGAAGACACATGGCTACACTTTTGGTTGGTTGTTGTAGCTACAGCCACTCCTCGCGCGGCGCAGGAGCAGGACGGAACGGCTTGGCGTTCGCGAGCACTGACGTGGACCCGGGCGAGTCCAGGTTGATCACCTTCGCGGCGCGCACGCTCGTGAACGCTTCGCCACTGCTATTTCGACTGCTCTGCAATGAAAAGGAGTTGTTGCTCGGTGCTGCGACCTCGCGCAGCGTCTGGACCACTGCAAGCGCGCTCGGGCGGGCGAACGGCTCGGGCGAGAGACACTCGAGGATCAGCTGTCGCATCATCGGCGGACAGTCGTCGCGCGGCGTCAGTCGGAGCTCGCCCTTGGCGATGCGCTGCCACAGCACCTCGACCTCGTCGTTGAACTCGATGCGACTGAGACCAAAGTCGCGCTCGGGGAGGTACTGCGCGAACGGCAAGTCGCACGTGTCGAGCTCCCAGAGCACCACGCCCAGTGCGTACACGTCGGCTGCCTCGTTGTAGTTCGCCTCGCCGTCGAGCACTTCAGGCGCGAGCCATCGCGCGGTGGTGTTGTCGATTTGCTGCCGTCCGCCAAAGTCGCTCAGTTTCGCGTGCAGCTCGTCGTCGAGGAGGATCTGGCGCGACGTCAGGATGCGGCGCTGCGTAAAGTCGACCGAGGTCACAGTGTGCGCGTACTCCACTGCCTCGGCGACGTCCAGTGCGATCTTCATCGCAGACCCGTAGGTGCTCCAGCGTTCGCGGTAGTACTGCTGCGAGGTCCTCTTGTCGATGAAGAGCGACGACAGGTACGTCTGGAGGTCGCCGTAGGGCATGTACTCGAGCGCGACCTGCAGCCTCTGGTACTGCCTCACCCAGGACACGCCCACCAGCTGCACGATCTTCTCGTGCTGGAACTGCGACAGCACCTTGAGCTCTTGCAGAAACATGGTCTCGGTCTCCTTGTTCGCTTGGTGGAGCAGCTTCTTCACCACGACGCGCTGACCGCGGTATATGGCAGTGAACACTGCGCACGTCCTTCCCCACGCGATTTCGTCCTCCATCGCGAGTTCACGGCCGTCGATCTTCCACTGGACCAGATCTGCATTGGAGTCCTGTTTCGCTGGTGCTTGTGGAGGATTATGAGTGTCCTTTGGCAGAAGCGGCGCCTTTGCCTCAGCGGAGTTGCTATCTGCCGCTGCTTTCTGAGACTGCGCTTTGTTGTTGCTACCGCCATCGTTCGGCTTTGGCTTGGATCGCTCAGCGGCTGACGGAGGAGCGTCCTTCGAGTTATCCCCAGCGCGGTAGATGAGCACAAACCCGATCGCATACGCCACAAGGACGACGATCAAGACGATCCCTGTGATCACCATCGCTTGCCGGTTCTCAGCGTCCTGCTCAGCGCTCATGCCTCGAAACTGCGCGTCACTACCGCCCGAACCCTCGATGCTTCGAGCCTCGCCGTTGCCCACAAGGAAGCCCGACTCGGTCATCGCCATGCACACAGAGTAGCTGTAGGAAAGCCGCGTCGGCGTCGTGCAGCTAGTCGTGTCGAGCGAGTCGACGTCCAGTCCCACCTTCTTGCGCTGGTTGATCCAGTCCACTTCGCTTTGCTGTAGGCGAAGCAGCGGGCTCACAGGGTTTCCTTGGAACTCGCTGCTCAAGTAAGATGGTTCGAATGTCAGCTGCGACGACCGAGTAACCCAACTCTCAGGGATCACTAACAATCTGCGAGAAGCACTTACAAGTCGTTGACCGATGGCAGCTCCCACACCAGAGCCGGGATGGAAGTGAACTGATTGCCGCGAAGATCCCTGAGGTAGTTCGAGATTCCATCAAGAACACACACACAGCGTAAGTGCAACCAATCACACGTATGGGAGGATAGTGGGGTACCGCAAACAAACGCTTCATGGCTCCACTTACAGTGTTGAGAGCGCTTTCTTCGTGTTCTTTGGCGCCGCCATGAGTCCGTCGATCGAGCTCAGCTTGTTGTTTCGCAGGTTTCTGGTGCAGAATCCAGTGAAGAAGAAAGTGATAAAACGTCAGTTCGGATCGCAGTTGGCGTCACTGACATTCACACGAGGTACGTACAACTCCTGCAAGTTCTCCATCCCCAGCGACGGGAGGCTCTCGAGCGAGCATTCCACTGCCGAGCTGGACAACGAGAATGGGGACAAGCGCACAATGATGAGAGAAAGCTAAACCTCGAAGCGCATGATGGTGGCCGTTGCAAAGCGAGCAACCAGTACTCACAAGCTGGTGAGGTTGCGCGGCAGTGTCTCGATGCTCGCGATCGGGTTCTCGTCCATGACGCTGCAGCACAGAGAGGAAGCAATGTCACGTGAGTGTGGAGTCAGGAAGGAGCAGTTGGTGGACTACCACTGCAGGAGAGACTGATTCAGAATCGGAAAACATACAGAGTGAGTAAGGTCTCCGAGAGCGCGATGGACTCGGGGACAGTGGTGAACTGGTTCTTCGAGATGTCGCTACAGACAATGGAGTCGCTGTTAGTCGGAGATCGCACCACACACAGATATACAGCGCCACGAGCGCAAAAGGTCAGCGCTAGCACTCACAGGAAGCGCAACTTTGAGACTTCTGTTGGGACGTCAGCGAGCTGGCAGTTTGATACGTTCCTAGTGACAACACATGAACAAACAACACGCGGGGTACGTAAGTTCCCAGCAGCACATGTGTCGGATGCAAGGATGGGACGTACATGAAGAGAACGTTGGCGGAGCTCGGCCAGGTGAGCTCCTGGAGGGGATTCCCGGCGAGCGAGCTGCGAGCGAACAAGAGCAAGCAACAATGTTCGGAGGGTCAACCACTTGTTTGGAAGGCTCTCACACATCCTGCACCACAACAGCACGCACATTTTCTTCGTGACAGAGTCGAGCACAGCTTGAGGGATCTCGGTGAGGTTCGTGTACGACAGGTCCCTGCAATGATGTAAACCAGCACCACACAAAGACAGGTGTTGCAGTGAGTGCGTCAGTGTCCGACATCCTACTCGTCAAGGCAGAGAACTCAACCCACGCACAGTGTGTGGAGCGACTCGATGCTCGCCAGCTCCTGCTCATTCTGTGGGAAAAGCGGGTTCCACGACAAGTCGCTGCATCCAGAACAACAAAGGAGCCACGCAGAGAAACGAGTGAGCGAACGTGTCGGTAAATCGCCACATCTCTGACGAAACTATCGCAACAAATCCGCACGCACAGGGTGTCCAGCTGGTTGCCTTTGGTCTCGGCAAACGGGAAAGACTCGAGACTGCAGTTCGTCAGCGTTCTGCAAGGTGGGAAACAACTCAACAACACAGCAGTTGGTCCACTTAGTTGAGAACTGTCCACGCTCCAGTCAGCTCAAAGCCTTCAGTGGGACGACGAGGACTCACAGAACGGAGAGTGAGGGGAAAGGCAGCGTGCTTGATTCGATCGTTCCCAGCGGGTTGTTGGACAAGTCGAGCGTCCCGAGCTCCGTGATGCTCACAACGTCGCTCGGGACATCTTCCAGGCTGCAGTTGCGAAGCGATCTGCATCAACCAACACGCCATCAGTATCATCACCACGGCACCACCAGTTTCCATCAACATCTCAACCACCAATATGCCACGCAGAATGGAGCTGGGCGATGAGACTCACAGGTACGTGAGCGACGTGGGCAGCGAGTCAGTCGCAATGGTGCTGAGTGGATTGCCGTCCAGAGATCTGTCGGTTGGGAATGCACAGGTATGGAGATCATCAGTGAGCTCGGTCCACCAATCTCAAACTCACCTGGTGCAGTACTTGCTACGCACAAATAGGAAAGCGTCGTGAGCGCCTGGACGCCGCTGAGTGGGAACTGCGGCAGTCCGACGTTCTTTAGAGACCTGCACAGTGCTCCCAGTAAACACGAGAAGTGGTGAGAATCGATCCGAGTCGGTTCTCACCAGGCAAACAAAAATACGAGGAGCGGCGTACAGCGACTGCAAACCAGACGGGAACG
>JAASFO010000811.1:0-12844 GCA_023333815.1 Globisporangium recalcitrans | reverse complement strand
GTTGTTGTTGTAGGCACCACGACTTAAATAGCCACCACCACCGCCGCGACCACCAGAGTTGAAAGTGTTCTGACGCACGTTCGTGAGCGCGCCGGAGCTCCCCGCCAAGTCGATGATGTTGATGTTCGCCTTCCCGAAGAACGGAATCGATATCCTTCGGTCGCTCTCCGAGACCAGCACCGGCGTAGGGATATTAGCGCTGTCAAGGATGCGGCACCAGTGCTTCAACCTCGCTGGCAGTCGGTACTGGAAACTGTAGCACTGGTTGTTTGGGATATCCTGAAGGTGCTGCTGGGATTTCTCGGGACTTGGCACGATGCAGCCAATCGGGAAATGCACCGACTCGACATAGATCAACGTGCCATTGAACGATTCCGAGATACTTGGGTTCGCCTGTCCCTCTGGGTTCTCCGCAGTCGGTGGTGTGTCGATCACGGGACACTTCGAGTGGAAGAACACGATCTCGCGTCCAAAGCGCTCGTTGCGCTTCTTCTCGGCTTCCGTGAGCTTGTCATTGCCGTCTTTCATCGCTTCCAGCAAGCGCTCTTGGTCGATGAATGGGAGCAGCACGACCCAGAGCCACGGCATCGCCTTTCCGTTCGGATCCACGGGAATGTCCTTAGGGTAAAAGTCGATAATCGGCGACTCGGTCTCGGACATGAGCCAGCGGTACGGCTTTGGGATAGCGTGGCTACTCCCCGAAGGGAACACCCCCATGAGCTGCTCGAATGGTCGGAACGGCTCCCCTTCCTCAAACGTGATCGTGAACCGATCAATGTTGCGCAAATCCGACGCAAATGGAGCGTAGTGGAACGGGTAGAACCACTGCCACGACGCACAACCACTGTAGTAGTACTTCATGACCCAGCAGAGACCTTCGATGTAGCTCTGGAACACTTTTTCACGACCGCCGCCGTGCTCAATGTCGTCGGCCTTCATCTTGTCCGAGTAGTAGCGCGTCTTCCAGCCTGGTTCACCTAGTCGCACAACATCTTGCACTTCGTCACGGTACTTCTCAAGTTGGCTCTCGACGCTCTCCTTGATGCGCGCCTTCACAGCTTCCTCTGGTGTCAAACCGCCGTACTTCTTGTCGGCTTGAATCACGTCCTTGTCAATGCGGCGCTTCTTCTGGATCTCCACAGCGTCGTCCTTCGCAGCGGCAGCACCGATCTGGTCGCGCTTCTCGTACGAGATGCGCGATTTTCTTCTCCGCTCGTTCTCGTCCTGCTTGAGCGCTCTTCTTTGGAAAATCACGTCTTCGACCGCACCGACCTCAGCGAGAATCACGTCGACGCGAGAGAGGTCGACCTCGCCAGCGTCGGTCAAGTAGCCGCCCATCGCGGGCAACAGCTTCGCGTAGATCAGGATCAGGAAGTCCAGCGCACCATCACGAATGTCGAGCGACGGCAAGTGCGGCAGGAAATCGTTGCCCACGAAGAAACAGAGGAACACAAAGTCGTCGATCACGCGCTCGAAGTCGTACTCGAACGGCAGAACTCTTGAAAGCGGCTACATAGTCATGTGAAAGGGGATAAGAGTGTAAGATGCCGGCGACCACCGAGCGGAAGACACCTCGAATACAAAGATTGCCGTACCTCAAATTCAATCTGCAGGTATTCGCGCAGCGTCGCAATGTGGAGAAATTGCAGCGGCTTCTGGTCCGAGGCCAGCAGGTCGCCGTCGTGCTCGCCAAACTCCCCGCGCTTGCGCTTGTGGTCCGGCACGCCGTTCGCGTCCAGGATCGTCTTCTGCTTCTCGCGCTCGCGCTCGTACTTCTGCTTGCCAAAGAGCACTTCCTCACGCAGGATGGAGAATTTCACCTCATGGGTGGCTAGGCCAAGCATGATGAGATCAGCATCCAGACCGTGGAGCACATGGTGTTGGTTTGGATCGTACCCTGGTTGCGACCGCTGCACACGAATGTACGACATGAGTTTGTGCTCTCCTTCGCCAGGCACGCCAGCATCCGAGAAGATAACCTGAAGAATACACATAGAGTGAGTCAGCCTGATCTGGCAACCTGTACTAACCACGCTGCAGCTTGCATTGACAACGTCACAACGCGTACCTTGAGCGATTTCCATGCTGGGTTGTTGTTGATGCGGTCGCGGATGTAAAAGCGCATGTACTTGGCGAGCTTCGACATGAACTTGGTGCCCGGCGTAATCACGTTCGAGTCCCAGGCTTTCTCCTGCTTCGACGGCACCTTGTGGCCCAGTGCCTTCATGTAGTCGAGCGCTTCCTTCTCGACCTCCATGCGCTGCTCGGCTTCCTGCGCCGCGCGGAAACGACGCGCACGCTGCTGGTTCATCTTTGCACGCGGCGCGACGCCATCGATCGCGAGATAGAGCACGCGGCGCGGACGCACGGCAGCGACAAGGCGGTCGACGTACTGCATGATGCGGCGGTACATCTCTTCCTCGGTCTTTGGCGCTTCGCCGTGCTCCGGGTGAGCGCACGGGTGGATGAGCCCGTTCATGTCGACAAAGAGGTTGTCGACCTCGAAGCCATTCGGGTTCGGGCCAGTGGTGTCCAGCAGCTCGTAGTGGTGCTCGCCTTCGAGCACGACAGCGCGGTTCTCCACGCAGTCCACCACGCATTTCGGGTACTTTTCCTGGATCCAGCGGTAGAACGCGGGGACGCCCATGGTGCCAACAGTAGCAGGGGCGACAAAGAGCTCTGTGAGCGGTGTGTGCGGACACGAAGGACTGGTAGCTGCTGGCTGCAACAAGTGGCGCTCTTCGATGAAGAGATGGATCTCTCTTGCCGCTTGCTTTTTGCTTGCGTTTTGTCTTGGTGACTGATTTGGAGGGGGCAGGCAAGAAGGAAACAAATGCATCAAATACAAAGTCAAGCTCTTTAAAAGTGCGTTTCTAAAAGGTCGTTAGAAATAGAACTAGAAACGAGGCGCTAACCTGGAACACACAGAAAAACATTTGATTGGTGACAGAGAGAAACAGAGGTGGAGCCTCTGCTGGACGATACGAAACAGCTCTGGATCCTTCTATAATGCATGAGTGCCTCCAGTTGGGCATAAAGTTGAGATGTGGAAGTGATCGAGTTGGGAAGGCACAATGAACACCTTTATAAAGTAAAACACTCGAACAATCACCAAAAGACTTCGATATCAGAGTATTTGGTGACAACCCTATTTTTGGCCAATCAAGCACGTCGAGAAGAGCTCTCAGGTATCGATTAGAAGAGGGAAAGCTGCGCAACCTACGATTTTGGTGCTGAAGGTGATTTGGGACTGTTGGCGCAGTCAATTGGATTGTGCCATCTCGAATTGGCTCTAAGGCGACCTTTGTGCTGGTGGACACGCGTGTGTGCGTGTGTGCGTGTGTGTCCGTGTCTCTACCTATCTATCTGCTGTATCTGAGCATCTGGTAGTGAGACCGAAAGACACGACGCTCTCTGTTGCGTACTTCATGCTGCTGGCCGCGATCTACAGAAGCCCCATCGTGTGAGAGAGTGAGACGCGACAATAGACCAAGTGAGCTCCTCGATGGACAACTCAGCGCCACACACAATGATGGCAGCGAATTCACTCACAGCACCACCAGCAGCTCAATCTATTGCTCCTGATAGTGCTGCTGCTGCTGCTTCATCGCCGAACCAGAGTCCGGCGCGGCAGGTGCGGCTCCGCATGGTCAAGCAGGCGGGCGATCGCTCGTTCGGCATGACGCTCGAGCAGCGCTACGCGGTGTCTCCGCATGATTTCGCGGCGGTCGTGTCGTACATTTTCCCAAACTCGCCAGCAGATCGCGTTGGCATCGAGCGAGGTACGCTGTGCAATGGCTCTGTGTGTTGCGAGGTTGTGCTGGATTCTGACTTGCTGTTATGTGGTGGTGGTGGCGATGCATGCATTGGTAGGCTGGATGTTGCTACGCATTAACGAGCTATCGGTGCGCGGGATGCCCGTGAAAGACGTCGCCGCGATGTTCCGTGACCACATAGAGGTGCAATAGCCTATAGATATGCATATGTGTGTGTTGTTCGAGTATTGCTTGCCTTGGCTTGGCTGACTCTTGCTGCTTGCATGCCGCCAGGTCGACATCGAATTGGAGACGCGATCGTACAGCGCACAGCAAGCTACTCCAGTCGCTGCTGATCCCAGCGCTAACGCTGCGGCGGTTGCGCGAATGAATAGTGCGGTTGTCAGTGGGTTTAGCAGCGCGCTTGCATTCCAAGCGTCGCTGGGTCATTTGATGCCTCCTCCTGGTGTTCAGCCTGCGATGCAGATGGTGGCATTCCCGTGCGCGCCGACACATTTCCAGGCGTTCCAGTATCCAGCAACTCAGTTCCAACCGACTATTCCAGCCGTTTCGACGCCAGTAGTGTCAGACAATGCAGCGAAATCAACGACGCCAGGGAGAGTCATTTCGTCACCAGGTAGCTCACTGGGTGTACCGGCGTCACCAGCAGCAGTCCAAGGTTTTGCCTCCGCTGCTCAGGTTTCTCGAACGGTGGCTGCTCCAGCGCCGCCCGCTCTAAACGGATCAGTCGCTGTGGCAGCACCACCAACCAACGATAAGGCAAACAGTGCGGTTGCTACGGAGTCCATTCCTAGTGCTGCGCAGCATCGCTCTACCAGTGCTGAGAGTGTTCCGGGAGGGTCTTCTCTTGTCGCTCCAGCTCAGCAACCAGTTGTGGCGTCATCGAGCACAGTTGTCCCGAGTTGTGTTGCTGCTGCTGTTCCCCATCAAACGACTGTGCAAAGTGCTGCTCCTGCAATGCAAACCCACAATGCATTGAATGGCGCCATCAGTGCTCCGAGCCAAGCAGCAGAGCCAACATCATCACCTTCTACAGTCGAGACGACACCAATAACGGCGACACCACATCCTCTGGCTCCTGCAGCATCGACAGCTGCAGTGGCTCCACCTCCACCTCCGTCGACGAGTAATACAACTCCGGTACCACCTCCGTCCACGAAAGCAGCCACTGTCTCACACGCCACGCCCGTTCCAGTCAAGCCTTCGCATTCTGCTACCCCATCGGACTCCGTCACCACAACTCCAGCATCAAGGAAGAAGCGAGCGCGACCAAATGACTCGGCGTCGCCGTCGTCTTCTTCGGATGAACACGCAGATGCTGCATCACGACGAGCGCGAGTGAAGCCCCGGAATCGGAATGCGCTCCCTGACGACTCGGACTCGGATACCACCAACACAACTTCCTCCCGCCCAGCAAACCCACAACTCGGTATGAACTTTCTCATCCTGCACTGCACAGCTCTCTGGATTCCCAAGTTCATGTCCTTCTTGTTGCTTGTCGTGTGTTGTTGGATCGTAGACCCTGAACCGCGATCCTCTCCAGAGCAATCAAATCGCCGATATTCGCGCCGACGAGGCAGTGGGAACGGTAATGGAGAATCGACTGGACGCGCGCGGACGAGTCTCACAGTCGACCGACTGGTCACCATGGGGTTCACAAAGGAAGACGCGAATGCGAGCGTGGCAGCCTGCGGCCACAACCCGGACGCGTGCATGGTGTGGATCGTGTCCCACTTGGAGGAGAAACAGTTTCTGAACGATCTGAACCAGGCGTCGATCCAGTCCGAGCTGTCGAAGCGCGCCGAAGAGAAAGAACTGAAGGAGCAGGAAAAAGAGACGCTCAAGAAAGCGAGAGAGTTTACAGCGCTTTTCACCACGGTACGTACCTAACGCTCTAGCGTGTTCTCGGAGCTCCTGACGTCTTCAGCATGTTGTCTGGGTACGAACTCACTCGCTGTGTCCAAATCCAAACAGTCCTTCATGTTGAGCAGCGAGTCGGACGCGACGCTGCTCAAGAAGATGCTCGCCGACGCAATCGGAGACGTGGACCCAGACAGCTTCCTGCGAGTGGTGCTCACGAAGCTCTTGAAGCTCGAAGCGCAGGCGATCAGGTGGTACAAGGACGCGTCCAAGTGCTACTTGCTGCAGCTCGCCGAGCGGCTCGAGTCGAGTTTCGGCGGCCACGACGTCGTGCAGTGCTGCTCCAAGCTGCAGACGAAAGAGTTTGCCGAGTCTGGTAGAATCGGGTGTGCGTTCGTGCGGGTGCTGCATGAAGAAGAGCAGAACCTGAGCAAAGCGCTCTTCGACATGCCGGAGAACCACGGCGGCGTGCCGCTGGCGTTCCTGAAGGCAGACAAAGACATGCAGTTTAGTTTGGACGACGACGGCTTTGAAGTTCTCGAAGTGGACGTCGCGAGCGATGACTGAGCGTTACTGGCGAATCGACAGTTGTTTTGAAGAACCTGGGAGATTGTGAGGAGCAAAAGTAACGAAGAGTGCTTACTATTTAGATGCGTCTTTGACTTTTTTGTTCTTGGTCTTGTTCATGGTGTTGCGTTTGATCGTCCTTGTCCACTTCATGGCGACGCGTAGATGCCTTCGCCCGCAAACCACAGCGAGCTCTCTTTCTTCTCGGACGTGGCGCTCACCTCCTGCTGGCCGTTGATCGGGCAGCGAGGACAGTTCGAGTCGTCGAAGCGCGAACTCGCACCCGTCACCAAGTACTTGCCCGTGCCGGCGCTTTTTAAGCGCACAATCTCCCCGCGCTTCCATTGCCCGTCGTCCTCACACTGATCCGCCGCGCTGCACTGCTTGCTCTCTTCGCATTCCACGATCCAGGTGTCCAGCGCGTCACCTTCGCCCGCGACGCCGTAGCCGCTCACTTCTTCGTGACCGCCAGTCAAAGGCGCTGGGAAATTGTGCGTGTGCAAGTTGCGACGCGTCATGACGTGCTCCAGGCGGATCGTAGCTCCGCACTGGATCTTTTCACCTGAATAATACACACGACGCGCCAACACACATTCGCGTTACTAGATCGAGCGTACAGGATAGAACGTCTTCCCAATGCAGCAGCAGCGTACCGATGGAGCATCCAGCTTCGCCATCGCCTTCCTTCACGAGCCAGTAGCTGTTGCGATCGTTGCGCGACCCATGCGCTGTGATCGACTGCTGGCCGCTGCCCCCGCCGTACGCGATCTCATGCGAGTGCAGTCGGAAGCGCGTCTGCTCGTGCACGAGCTTGATCGAGCTGCCGCACGTCACATGCTCGAAGCCAGTTGGGTCTGCGCACGTGCAAATGTAGAGAGGAGTGTCAGCCATCAGTCAGAAACATGATCACCTCACAGCAAATGAACGCGCGTACAGGTGAGGTCTGCGGACGAGTCTTCAGCGCAGGCGTCCTCGCACTTGAACTCGTGGTGGTCGCACGTGACTTCGCGCACGCGGCGGCGGTCTTCGCACTCGCAGTAGCCCGAGAGTCCCGACGCGATCGTCTTGTCACACGTGGCATCATTGTGGGGCTCGCGGACGCCGTGCGGGTCGCATCGGCCAGTGGCGCGCCATCTGACGCAGTGAGTGCTGTGAGCGGTCGCATGGTCCGCGCCGCCCAGCATCAGCATGCACGTCACGGCCGCCGCCATCGTCGCCGCCAGAGAGCTGACCCGCATCTTGTCTTGTGTGCAGGTGTGAAAAGTGCTCACATCCAAATGGTGCCGCGCGTCGAAGGTTTAGTTGACGATGATATGTATAACCTGTCGGGAGTTTTATGTTGGTCGGCTGCCACATGAGCAGTACTGTAGCGCCAAACTCGATCATGATAGACCGGTTTTCATTCTCGCGATCCTGTTGATCGATGCTACAAACCGGTTCTCGATTTGGAACTGATAAACGGAGCTCAGCCACAAAATGCAGACAGATATTTTCCATTCTCAAGAAGCAAGCGGAGTCAGAGGACGATGGCAGCGAAGACCGTCCTGATCACTGGCGCCAACCGCGGCATCGGACTCGCGTTCACGGAGCACTACGTCAGCAAGGGCTGGAAAGTGGTCGCGTCGGCCAGAAGTGCCGACACGGCGGACGAGGTGCGTGCGCTTGCCTTGCTTGAGGACGTCGAAAACTGGAGAAAGCTCATGTGAGATGGGACACTTCTGGGACCAAAGTGAACTGAAGATGTCTCTGTCCGTACCTTTCGCGCGTGTGTGGCGATTTGTACACTCGACGTGCAGCTCAAGAAGCTCACGCCGTGGAAGCTGATCCCGCTTGATACTGGCGACGAGCAATCGATCTTGAAGGCGGCCGAGACGCTGAAAGATGTGCCGATCGACCTGCTGATCAACAACGCTGGGATCTTGGAACACAAGAACCTGATGACCACGACCAAGGAAGATCTCATGCGCCAGTTCGAAGTGAACAGCGTGGGTCCGTTTTTGATGACGCGCGCATTCCTGCCGAACTTGCGTCTTGCGGTGCAGGCGAATGGCACTGCGTTTGTCGTGCAGACCACGTCTCGCATGGGAAGCATCTCGGACAACACGTCGGGCGGCTACTACGGCTACCGCGCGTCAAAAACCGCGCTCAACATGATCACGAAGAGCTTGACTGTCGACCTGAAGGACGAGAGAATCGGCTGTCTGCTGCTGCATCCTGGGTACGTTGCGACGGCGATGGTTGGTTTCGGGGGCAACGTCACTCCAAAGGACAGCGTCGTCGGCTTGACCAAGATCATCGAAAACGCGGCTCTGGAAGATTCCGCCAAGGTGTTCCACAGTGAGGGATACGAGTTGCCATGGTAATCGGCAACAGAAAGGCAGCGAGAATTGGTGCACGGCGCCAATCTTTCGTGTTGCACCTGTTGCTGATGAGCAAAAACGAGCAACAACAAATAAAACCACTGACAAAACTGATCATGCCGTCTTCTTTCCTTGGTTCTCGTCTCTGGATTGCTCTTGCTTCAGTCGTCGCATTCGCTCTTGGAACGCAGGATTCCGCAATCGAAGCACTTCCAGTCGTAGACTCGTCACCTCCACTACATTCGTCACACCAGCACACAGGTACACGAATATCGTTACGCATCTCGGTCATGCCGCCACCTCTTTAGAGAAGATCCACATTCGCTAGAGCTTTTCTCTCACCTTGGAAGCTCGTCATGTCAACGCCAAGTTGTTCGACGTGATCGTTCAGTTCTTGCATCTCTTGGTGCGCGGATGCTATCGAGCGAAAGCACATGAGTGCCACATGTGCATTCATGCACAGTCAGGAGCATTGACACATGCACACACACTTATTCCGCGAGACGCGTCGTACACGCGCAGCAGCGACGCCGCACTTTCCTGTGCCACCTTCGTCTTCGTCTTCGCCCGCATCATCGAATGCAACTTCAACTGGGGGAACTTCAACATCCAGGCAATTCACTGTTGAATTGTCGAGTGCAAGTGAAACGACACCAACAAAAAGCAAAAAGAGGTGGTGGATTAATGGCTACATTCAGTTGGCGGTAGGTGCACTGCTCACTGCGCTCACGATGGCGTCGCCATTCATCAGCGAGCATGAGATACGCGACCCGACGCGCGAGGAGTTCTACACAACTGTCCCCGAGAGAGCAAAAATGAGAGAGCTCGAAGCTCGCTATGTCGAGAGCCAAGAGTCGTGGAGCTCGAGCGAGCGGCTGGTCGTCACTGAGCGTGACCAGCTGAAGCAGAACCTGCTGTCGATGACTGAGTGCGTGTGGGAGTAGAGCAGGACGCAGCGAAGCAGCTCAAGTCAACCAACTAGAGGACGAGCGAAAATCGCAGCATACCGTCATGGCAGCATCGACGCAACAGGTTGCCTGGGGCGAGGAAGACGCAAGGAGCGAGAAACCCCATACGGAAAAAAGCCTCGAGTCCTGCTGGCGGCAACATCCACAACAACCAGGAGAGCCACGATTTTGAGAAAGTGATCGAAAAGCTCCGACTCGACTTGGACCAAAAAGATCGCGTACGTGAGCCATGGAGGCACTTCACACGCCGATCTACTTGTGGCCATTCCGAACTGCAGAGCCTCACTCGCTGACTGAAGTCTGGTACTGTGCTTTTCTGTCTTCAATAGGAAATCTCGCTGCTGCAGCAGACAGTGCATCGCGAGTGTCTGGAGAGAATGTCATTGCTGGAGAAGATGTGCAGCGGCAAGATCCTTCCTGACATGGCGGGCGTCACGAGTGCGTCGTTCGCTCGAGACTCTTCATGGCGAGGCGCAGGCAAAGTCGCGGGGACGGAAAGAGAGACAGCGTCGAACACGGACGAAGACGAATCACATCGAGAGCCTGCAGAGCAATCTGGAGCCAGTCAGCCGAAAGCCTCGTTTTACGAAAAGCTGCGCAAAACGGGGCTGCGAAAGCCAAAGCCTCGAAAGTGACATCTCGTCCAGCAACTTCAACCTGCTTTATCTACTCACATCCCTATACTTGTTCAAGATATTGGTTGGACAAGCTGTCGCCAATCGACGGGGCTTGAGCACACCCTGCTCCTTCGAACAACTCCATTTTCTCTCATTGGCGCATCAAAAGTAGCAATCGTCGTCTGAGTCGAACGAGTCCACCGAGTCGTCATCGCTCGTGAGCGCGTGTTCGTCCCCTTTGCGCCAGTAATTGACACTCCCCTGCATGATTCTCGCGATCCGCTCTGTCTCCGAGTCTGCTTTGTATGCAAACGGTTTCTTCGTCCGACGAGTTTGAAATGCGAACAAAGCTGGCGAGTGTGCTTCATTATCGTCGCCAAATAGCTTCGAATCACGACGTGAGCTGGCGCGCGACTCCCCACCCATCTCAGCGACCCTGAAGGCGACAGCAGTGCAAAGGTCCTGTCCAGCATCACTCGCTGCCAATCGCCGCTGCATTTCTTGCTGGAGAGTTGAGGAATCGCTCCAGAAAGCAGCGTTCAGATCTCGCCTCGAAAAATGCCTTGCCGAAAGTCGCGGATTCTCCCTTGAAACACCGCTGCTGTAGCTCTGGCGATCCGTGCAGCCACATGCGTCAGCACCGGTATCCTCGGCGCTCCCCGTAAACACTGAACCACGCGATTGACGCAGCTTTTGATATGACGAAGCCAGACCTTCTTCGTGGCTCTTCGCAAGGTCGGATTCACCCATGCTGTTCTGCTCAGCATTACGTTCAGCTTCATTCCGCTCTACCCGCATTGTCGCGTTTTCTTCCTGGCGCATCGACGCCCGCCCATCCGTACTGATCAGCCCAGCCCTGCTCTCACTCAGCGCAACTTGAGCGTTGTGAGCCTGCAGAATCTCCCGCACAAGCCCTGTTCCGCACGAATCTCGAATTTCAGTCAGCAACTGGCAAATCAGCTCAAACGCATCTGCTGGAGCATTGAGCGATGACTTCGTTGGGGGCTCGTCCTGCGGTCGGCGCAACAACAGCTGCTTAGGAGCCACTGAGAGTCTGCCATCATCGGAGGATGCCCCAGCAGGCTTGCCATCCGCTTCCAATGCCTCGGTCGCTTGAGGAAACGTGCTCACAGCGGTCTCACCGTTCGCCTCCAGATCTTCTCGGTGTGTTCGAGCACCAATCACCACGCGGCTGCTCCGAGAAGGTGAATCTTCTTCGGTAACATGATCGAAATCGTCGGATGTCCCACAACCAACATCCACCATCTCGCTCTTGGTTGTTCTGTCGTTGAGAAGCTCGGGTTGAGGGACATCCTTCCTCACTGAATCCTCCCGTTCTCCGTTCCCACTCACTTCGCTGTTTGCTTGGATCGCATCATCGCCATCTCCTTCCGCTCCATTCAATTCACCCAGGCTATCTTCTTCTTCCGACATGCAGCTCTCCATGTTCACTTGGGTGGACTTCTCGTCCGTCGCGACCTCGTTTGTTTCAACCGAGACATCTACAACTCCACCGTTTGGCACACTCGAGCGAAGTCCTTCCTCGTCCTCGAACGTGTCTCTCTGACTGTGAATAGTAGGAGTGCCATCTGCATCGCTCGTTTGCGGCGCCTCGAGTACATTGGTGGCAGTCGCGAGTGAGAAATCGAAGGAGTTGTCTACCGACCGATCGCTGTCTTGGACAGCCATATCCGAATCCACAGAACGCGTTTTTTCGTCAAGCTGTGTGGTAGAGGTCCAGCTGTCGCTGAGCACGTCGCGGTCTTCTTCAATATCGAAGAATGGCGCTCTTCGTGCGGTGTCGGGCTGCACTGGGCTATGATAAGTAGCGCTTTCTGATGCCCCGTCTGAATCGCTTTCATCGATAACACCTTCCGCAGTTGCACGATCGCTTTTCAGCTCAAAACCCTGTTCGTCACTGGGTTCTTCGCATGCTGACGTCTTCGACAGCGGAGGCAAATCGTCCACGAAAGCTTCTTCCAGATCATCACGCGTCAAGGACGGCATTTGCAAAGTGCTGGAGCTTTCGAATTCCGCAACTTGGCGATCTTCGGGTTCGCTCAACGTGATCTGTTCATCATTTTCCAGTTCAAGTGGGGTCTGTTGCTCTTGATCCGAGCTTGGAGCGGACGGTGATACTTGGTCGCTCATTGGGGAAAGCTGCACTTCCTTGATACCGAACGATGACAACGTGATCGACTTGTAGTAGCCGGTTGTTTCATCTCGCATTGGCGACTCGGATCCTCCAGCATGATCGTCTCCGCCATTGCCCACGACAGAGATATCTTCTCCAGCGCTGAAGTAGCGATCTGTGAGAGCACGATCGACGGCATCATATGTCTCTGTGGCAGTTGTGTCGTAACATTCGTCTCCGTCCGCGCGCGCATCTTCAAGCTCACCAATCACAGCATCGTCGCGGTCGCCAGTTTGCTCATCGATCTTCACCGACCTTGTAGCTTTAGGAGGAACAGCAGCATCTGTTGGCTTCTCGTTGTACTCTTCCGGGTACTTCGATGGATTGATCGCCTCGATACTCGTTTCATCGCCATCCTTCGGTCGCAGGGTATCGGAGACCATGCCAAATCCCAAATGAGATGGTTCTTGATCGCCGTCATCCTTCAATGTTCCCGCAAGCTCGCGCTCGCCTCGTTCTAGGTGCTGTGTCACCGAGAAGCTGCCTTGTTTCTCCTCAATTG
>JAASFO010000810.1:0-12869 GCA_023333815.1 Globisporangium recalcitrans | reverse complement strand
TCGGCGATCGCGGCGTCAAAGCCAGCGCACGTGGCGCTCATGGACTTGACCCGGAAGCGCTCCTGCTTGAAGCCCACATTGCGCACGCGCACTGGGAACAAATACACCTCGCTGCGCCGTAGAGTGCCCAGATTCACTCGCGGCGGCGAGATCTCCATGGCGAACGGCTGGGTTGTCGGGGACGGCGATAGCAATGGCGCATTCGTGGCATGACTCGTGGAGATCGTGGTCGTACCAGAAGTAGCACTGTTGTATGAGTGGTGGGTCTGAGCTTTCTGAGGCGAAATGCTCGGCGAGGGATCCAGCAGTGACCACGACGGCATCACTGCTTGGTCGCCACTCTGACTGGGCGAAGGATGCGATCGATGGAGCCCTGAGGTGCCGTCGTCTGTTGCAGGGCGGTTCGCTGGAAGCGTGTTCCCAAACTGGCGGACTTTGGACGGCGATCGGTCAGTGAGCGCTCCGCTGCTACTGATTTTCCCAACAGCAGCAGCAGATGCGCGATCGGGGGACCGAGGCGGACTCGGTGGCCGGCTCTTTGGCGAAGACTCTGCTGTTCGTGAGAGCGAGGCAAGCTGCTTCTCGTCGAGTAGGTTGACGCCAAAGCCTATTCGAGCAGACTCCCTCGCTGTGAATGAGGAAAGAGGCGTCTTGGGTCGCAGAGGAGATCGAAGACGCGGGACGAAAGCCATTGGATTGCTGCTGCTACTATAGCTCTGCTGATTCAGGACCGGCAGCATCGGCACCCGGGTCGTGATGCGATACTCGGAGCCAATCAGCGTCTCGATACCGAACTCGGTGAGCACCCAGCAGGGCTTCTGATCTGCTGTTAATGACTGCCTTCAGATCTTGTTGCTGCCACTGGAGTTCAGATCGTCGTCGAGGACCGTGGACTTGCCTGCTTTGCGGGCGATTTGCTCCGCGATCCCCATCTCCATCAGCACCGGGGTCGTTGAGCGTCCAGAGCCAACATGAGGAGGTGACACGCTCGAGCTGGCATCAGGGGCGGCAGGTATAGCGATGCAACACACATGCATGTAGTCGCCATCGGCCATAGCAAAGATGTGGTTCATTTTGATGGCGCTCCTCGATGTTGCATCGACCCTTCCAACAACACGCCATTATTTCGACATGGCTACACTTTTCAGCCACCTCGCACCCTCCAATTGGTTATAAATGTGAATGTTTATCTCAATTTCCGCGAATCAGGTCGCAGCGCGTGAGACCACTTCAAGTCAGCGAGGTTTTGTCTCTCTCCGAGGTTTTTTCAATTTGCAGTCTCCCCCTTCTCCTCTTTTCCTGCTCTCTGTCAATCTGGCTATAGAAAAAAGGATTTCCAACAGGAAAGCGAGCGAAAATGGTAAATGGGCGGCCGCGTGGCGCGCATGCATGTGTGTGCGTGTGCATTGCGCACTGTGCGGCTACAAGGCTGTGTTTGTATAGTGTCTGACGATCTCTATGTGGCGCTGCAGGTTGTGCTCTCGGCTGCGTTGCTGACCCGAAATGGCAAAGGTAGGGGCGACAACCCAACTCGCGCATTGAGAGCGGACTGTTTGGATTGCACACTGTGCTGACACTAACTGTGCGTGTGTGTGCGTAGTGCTGGTGGCGCGTCAGTTTGTGGAGATCACGCGCATTCGCCTGGAGGTACGTGGCAGACCAGGAATGAATGCAGTTGAAGAGCTACAGAGCATTTCAGCAACCAGGATCGCCAAACCGCAGTATCACTCATATGTGTGTTCTTATGCAACTGAACAGGGCTTGCTGACTGCGTTCCCAAAGCTCTTGTCGAGCGGCACGCGCGAGCACACGTTTATCGACACGGAGAGCGTGCGCTACGTGTACCAGCCGCTCGAGAGCTTCTTCGTGCTGATCATCACGAACAAGACGAGCAACATTGTCGAGGACCTGCACACGATCCAGCTGCTCTCAAAGCTCGTGCCGGACATCTGCGGCTCGCTGAACGAAACCTCAATCCGCGACAAGCAGTTTGAGCTCGTGTTTGGCTTCGATGAGCTCATCACGGCGGGCGGCCACTCTGAGAACATCAACATCCAGCAAATCCGCGTCAACATGGAGATGGAGAGTCACGAAGAGAAGCTGCACAACATGATCCTGGAGAGCAAGCGCGCTGCTGCGAAGGACGACATGAAGCGCAATATGACGCGCATCAAGGAAGAGCAGCGCGAGCGCGCTCGCATGGAGCGCACCGGCATGGGCAGCAGCTTTGGCAACCAGATGTCATTTGGCAGCTCGAGCAACAGCTTTGGACGCTCTCCGCGCGGCGGCGACACCAGCTACTCGTCGTCTGGTCCGGTGACGTCGCCAACTTCCTACAGCAGATCCGAGCCAGAGCCGTCCCGTCCGATTGTGTCCAAGGCTGCGGGTATGAAACTCGGCGGTGGTGGGTCGAAGACTGGCAAGTCGTTCTTGGACGCCATGGCGGCGGAAGACGGTCTCAAGGACCTGCCGCCGATGAGCGCCTCGGTGCAAGACGTGCCGAAGCCGGAGATCGCTGGTACGTGTCTATTCTTGATGCATGTAGTGAGGCGCTTGTGTCGTGGACTGATTGCCGAACTGAACTCGTTTGTGCGTGCGAATGAATGCAGCCACTGTGAGCCACGACCCAATCGGAACTGTGGTGGAAGAGAAGATCACGGTGTCGCTGAACCGCGACGGCTCGATCGAGCAGCTGGAGATCAAGGGCAACCTGTACGTGTCGGTGAACGATCCCGCGAGCGGCTGCTGCCGCCTGAAACTGCGCTCGTCTGGCGCGAACGGCATCTCGTTCCAGACGCACCCGAAAGTGGACAAGAAGCTCTTTGACCAGGACTCGATTCTCGGTCTCAAGGACGGTTCGAAGCCGTTCCCGTCCACCCGCGTGGCCGTGCTGCGATGGAGCGTCAAGTCCCAGGACGACTCGCTCTTGCCGCTGAACATCACGTGCTGGCCAGACAAAGAGGGCAACGACAAGCTCAACGTGACGATCGAGTACGAGATGCAGCGCGACATGGTGCTCGACAATGTGAACATCCTGATCCCGCTGGGCTCGCACGACGCGCCGCACGTGGCGAGCATCGACGGTGTGTACCAGCACAACTCGGCCGAGGGCAAGCTCCTGTGGCATCAAGACCGGATCGACTCTTCGTAAGTGCAGCTTTGCTTGTTCTTTGGTGCTTGCTGGATGGGTATTGTCCCTGTTCCACCTGTGCTGACGCTTTGTGATTGCGTCTTGCATTTTGTTCAGCAACGGGTCTGGGTCGATGGAGTTCTCGATCCGTGGCCACGACCTGGACGCGTTCTTCCCGATCCAAGTGTCGTTCTTCTCGCGCAGCGTATACAGCGACGTGGACATTGAGTCGGTGTTCCGGATCGACGACAACTCGCCCGTGCGCTTTGGCTTTGAGAAGCTGCTCTCGACGGACTCGTACCAGATTGTTTAGAAGCCGATTTGCAGTTTGGTTTTGGTCGACACGCATCTCCTTATTAACTGGAGAAAAAGGATGAACTAGCAGCAGTGAGCGAGGAAGTGAGCGGTGGTCAAGACAAGGCATCCGAGTAGGCGAGCCAGTGGAATTTTCAGTATCAGAAGAAGGCAGGAAGACAGAAGAAATATCAAGAGCAAAACAAAAACAAGAGAGCGCGTGGTGCAGTGGACGGTGGGTGTACTGGTGGTGTCTGAGCAACAGACGCATCAGCTCAGCCCATCCAGCAGTAGAGAGAGAGAAGAGAGCGAGCGTGGTGGCCGCGAAATCGTATTCGTTGTTATCCATTTCGAACCAGTGCATTTCGCCTTCCTCCATCACCAAAAATATGTGTCATTTACTTACATTACCCCCCACCGAGTCTCTCTTCCGTTCACACTCGTCGACTGCTGTAGTACTCGCCGACTGCTTATTTGTCTGCGCCGTGCGGGAACACGGCCGGCTGCGAGGCGCGCAGCAGCGCGTGCGTCTCTCCTCGGAGACAGCGCTCGAGCAGCCGCTTGGCCTGCGCGCAGTCCTCAAACGTCTTCTCCTGGTCGCGCACCTGCTTCACGCACGAGTACCACTCGTGCAGCGCCGACGGGCAGAACGTCGTGCTCACGCAGTGCATGTACTCGGCGTAGAGCACCTCTGGACCTTTTGGAGCGCCACCGCCACCATTTCCATGCGACGGGTCGCCGATTGAGAGCAGCGCCTGGAACGCGCCGTCGCAGCGACGAAGCCCTTGGTATTGCGCATTGTGGCGCTTGTCGGTCACCAGTGCGAGCTGCGCTTGCTCGTCCAGCGTGCCGTTTTGGATCATCTGTGAGAGAGAGAGAGCGATTGGCAACCAGGGCATGGCGGAGAGAAAGAAACACAAAGACGAGCTGTTAGTGGCGCGTTCTTCGATACTCAGAGAGAGAGAGGTGACGGGTGGTAGCGCACATGCATAGAGAGTAGCAAAGCACCTCATGGAGCCGCACAGTGGACATGCACTGCGGGAACGCGTCGTCGTTCATCTCAGCGGCTTTGGTGTCACTTTGATCAATCAATCAGCACGATGCTAATCTGAATCAAGCAACCACAGTGGAAAACGTTTATAGTGACATCGGATACAAGATCCTCTGAAGTCTGCCCAAAAGCTCTCCAAACCGACCGAAAGTCACAAAATCCATTTTTGCTGTCGTTCATAAGAGCGACTTGCATAAGAGCAGTCCAAACATCAGGTGTCGATTGCGAGTCTTTTTAGTTTCGAGGCGCTTTCTGCGGATTCTGCAACGGCTTCAAAATGGCCGAGCCTTGCTGATTCTGGTGCGTCTACGCGTCGCCCTCGCCGTGCATCACCACCGACTGAGGAGGCAGACGCTGGTTGTTGATGTTCATGTAGTGCTTGCGCTTGGAGCGGAACACGCGCTTGTACAGGAACGCGAGCGTGACGAGGACCACGAGACCGCCCGAGCCCAGCACCAAGAAGCCGAACGATCGCAGGGACGACGGCTCCACTTTGTCGGTCTTTTGGTTCGCCGCCAGTGACTCGCTCTTCACGCCGCCGATCGCTGACCGCACTGGCGAAGGCGTGGGCGAGGCTGTGACACCACCACCGCCTGGCTGGACGGTCCTGGATTCATCGTCGTCCAGTTCAGAGAGCAGCCCGTCGTCGATTTCCGAGACAAAATAGCCGTCCTTGTCTTCCAGTGTCGACGAGTCCGCCGCTCCTGCCGCCACCTTGGCGCTCAGTTTCGGAGACAACGTCATCTTCGAAGGAGCCTTCGTTGGCGGTTCAGGGGTTTCGCTCCCAGCAGACACATCGTCCGAGGTCGTGGCATTCACGACGGTAGGAGCCGCGGAAGGTGGCGACGGTGGCACCACCGTTTCAAAACCAACAGATGGCTCAGCGGCTCCAAAATCTTCGATCTTCACAGTGATCACCTAGGATGCAAAACAGCACAGGCGGGTCAGCCTATTGCAGAATACCTAGATGATAACCATCATCCTCATATAAGACTCACCGGCGAGTACCAATCCAAAGATCCCTTCACTTTGTGGCCGTTCCACTCCGCTTCCCAAGCAGGGTTCGTACGCGCGTTCACCACGTGGGACTGCGGTGGGATGCGTGGCGATGGCGCTTCGTCACCGGAGCCCTGGGTCGCCCAATCCTGGTCGACGGTCGTGACAGCGCGCACATACAGAAGACTCTGGTTGTACGACGCTTGGAGGTTCAGACACGCGACAAACAACGACGTCCCAAGGCTGTCAGCGTTCTCGACGTCTTCTTCACTCGCGGCAAACGCAAACGCGCGTCTCGTCGTTCCCGCCTGGACGGTCGAAGTGTAGAGAATGCCTAGTCACACAAACCCACAAACCAGACAACCCACGTCAGCAACAATGCTTGACACAAGCAATAATGGAGAAAGGATAGGCATCATGCAACAGCAACCAGCCATCGACTTACTCTCGGGCTCAAACTTGTCGCTGGTCGAGAGCTCCACGTGGGTCTTGTCCACTTTGAACGCGCCGAGGACTTCCCACGCGAGCTGGAGCTTCGCAGCAGTCCCGTTGGATCGCTGCACGACGCACGCTGCCGAGTTGCACGCCGCCACCTGCGCGTTCTCCACCGCGAAGCCGCCGCAGCCCATCTCGGTCAGTTCGTCGTCGCTCGCCACGTACAAACTCGCAGGACGGAACGCATCGATGCTGACGCTCTGGACACTGGACGCGGTCGTCGAATCAGCGGCGACGGCAGATGACGATGGACGCGCGCTGACCCAGCGGATGTACGGCTGCACCATTTCGATCATCATGAGCGCCAAGCGCACGTTCTGCGTCACGTGACCAGCTTTGAAGCCTTTCTCCACACGGAAATAGTCCAGCTCAGCACTGTAAATGTCTTCAAAGACGCCGAGATGCTTCTCGCTCGGCTCCTTGTTGTTCGACGTCTCGATGAGCATGTTGAACGCTCGATGCGTGATGTTGTTGTAGGTCGTCTTCTCGGTCGGGTACCCTCCAAAGGTCTTCGGGTTACACGGCTGGAACGGCTTCTTGGCGCCGGCGACCTCCGTGTTCACAAATTCGTTCTCCCAGGACGCAGCGTACCCCCAGTCTTCCATGCCGCCGGTCACGCCATACACAATGTCGTTCATCGTGCCTGTCGGGTACAGCTTGCCGTCATCAAAAGCGCCAGCGTAGTTCGCAAGCAGGTTCGCGATCTGGAACTGCGCCATGTGGTCCGGCGACTTCTCGCTTCGCACACTGTTGCCGTGCAGATAGTGGTCCGGCGACCCCCACTCGTACGAGACCGCGCGCGTGCCGCCGTGGAACGTGATCGCGAGCTGGAAGATGTGGTCGCGCCAGAGCTCGTTCACGACGCGCGACGTCATGGTCGTCATGCACGCGTTCGGCTCGCGCATGTAGTTGTAGTCGCGGTTCGGGTCGACGTCCAGCTCCTCGCGGGTGTCGTGCGAGTACCCGTACGCATTCGTCATGGGCGTGAGGAAGATGCTGCGCGTGTTCACGAGCTCGTAGAGCCATTTGCGGGTGTTCTCGGTCTTCTCCGCGTCCGAGTCGCTGCGATCCCCCTTTGCGTAGGAAGCGGCGTACTTGGCCATCAGCGTGATCAGCTCGACGGTCGTGATCGGCCCCACACGCTCGTTCCCGTGCAGCGCGCCGCTGATGAACACCTCGGGGCGATTCACGTCCGGGAGCATCGAGTGGTTCGTCAAGTGCACGACAAAGTGCTTGCAGGGAACGAGCTCCTGGGTCTCGTCGTCCTCGATGCACGTGAGCTCCTTTGGGTACGGCAGCTTGTAGGTCTCCTGCGCGACTGAGAGGCGAATCACCTCAGGGTATTTCTCCGCGAGCTCCTGCAGGTACGCCGCCATTTTCCCGTACGAGCGGTACTTGAACGGCGTGTGCGACGCTGGTTCGGCATGCGCGGCGTTGAGGAGGACCGCCACCGCTGACACCGCGAGCATGAGGAAGCTGCGGGGGCGTCCGATGCGCTGCATGCTGCTGTCGATGGTCTTCGTGCTGACAACCTGCAGTTTCGCGAGCGCAGCTCTTGAAAAAGAGAGCGAATGAACAAATAGACACTCTGTAAAAAACACCCACCTTTTGAGAACACATCCCAAAATAGCAGCAACGTATTTCTTCAGATAATGAGCCGTCTATTATTTTGGCTAGCTGCTGTACTTTCCAAATTGGAAACAAAGTGCATGTTGAATGTTGGGCAAACGCAGAAGAAATCCACACACAAGCCAAAAAGCGTAAAAGCGCAAAGAACAGAGCAAAGCGCAGCATGGAGGAAGCGCTCGAGCGCGTGGCGGCGCAGCTGGCGCTGGGCGACGTGGTGCGCTTCAACCGCGGCGAGTACAGCCACGTGGGGATCTATATGGGACGCGGCAAGGTGATCCACCTCTGGTCGCCCAGCGAGCGCGACTTTGAGGTGCGCATCGACACGCTGCGCCGCGTGCAGCTGAGCGCGCAGCACAGCGACGGCGAGCACTACCACGAGTACGCGGCGATCACAGCATTGCCAGAGTGCTACACTTTCGAGCTGGACGAGCGGATGCGCGCGGACCACCAGCTGGAGCCGCTCCCGGGGCAGGAGGTCGTGCAGCGCGCTATGGAGAAGCTCGGCGAGACAGAGTACGACTGCTTGTCGTACAACTGCGAGCACTTTGTGACGTGGGTTCGCTATGGCTTTGGCGCATCGCCGCAGGTGACGTCGCACACAAACCACGTGCTCGCCGGCGCGATGATCGGAGCGGTTGTCGGAGGCATCGCGGGCTTTGTCGCAGGCGGACTCTTCTCGCTGTTCTTGAAAGGCGACGCGCTGTCCACGTCGGCGGGGATCTCAACGGACGCTTCGATGTCTTCTGCTAGTGCCTCACGGGCTGATGCAGATGGCAGCGACACGGAAAGGAGCCGAGATGGCGAGTACCAGAGTGCGCACACCGTGCACAGCGACGATGATCACAGCCGCACCACCCATTCGGGTTCTTCCAGTGAAGGCGAGAGTGATGGCACCAGCAATGATGACGACAGCGCAAGCCGAGCCGTGCGACGAGCGCAGCGTGAACGGCTGTGGGGTGACCTCGACAACTTGCGCGCGCCAGCGACTGCACAGAGCGACGAGCTGAGTCAGCTGGACGAGTGGGTCGAAGCGCGCCGACGCCACGCGGCAGCTGCGTCGGCTCGACAGTACTCGGACGAGCGCCACTCTGCACTGGCGACGCGTTTGGCTGAAGACGAGCTCCAGTGCGGGTAAGGCAGTCGACTGGTTGACTAACTCTACCTACTTTGATAGTGTTGCTGTAGGCTGCAAGCGACTGACTTCAATTGGTCACCTTTCTGTCAACAGGATCTGCTTCACCGACTTGCTGCGCGTGCGCACAGTGGCGTTCTCGTGCGACCATTTCACGTGTGGCGTGTGCTTTGACGCGCTGCGCGGGAATACAGAGGGGCTCAAGTGCTGTCCATACTGCCGGTGAGAGAGTCCATTCAGTTGTTGTTTTTGTAGGGCTTCTTTGGTGCAATTCTGGACTTTGTCTAACCATTTGTTCTTTCGTCTGCCATGCAATTGCTTCAGACTGGAGGTGAGCTCTTTGGATGAAATCCACAAGTCGACCAAGATGCGCGCGAAGAACATGCTGCGGTGGGCTTAGTTTGCTCTTGGGGCGGCTTCTCAATGTTCAAGCTTCGCTGGGGTATATTTCCGTTTATTTTCTTGATCTCGGGGCTGACACATCGGTCGCACCCTGATATCAGCATGTTTGCTTTCATTATTAACAACAAATGCCTTTATCCAAGTATGGTGAAGACACAAAAATCGTACCACACCTCTTAGTTGCCTCTAGAATGTCAGCAACGTCGTCTCGAGGAACTCGTAAAAGACGCTGTTCGCGTCGGCCGCGAGCTCTGTCGCAGCCCCAAACTCCACCAGCTCCCCACTCTGCATCACCATGATCTTGTCGAACTGCAGCACCTGGTCCAAGCGGTGCGTGATCAGGAACACCGTCGACTGCCGGAAGTTCGCGTCTAAAATCTCGATCAGCTGGTCCTCGCTCGACGCATCCACGGACGAGAACGACTCGTCCAGGATCACCACGCGCGACGGCTTGAGCAGCGCGCGCGCGAGACACAGCATCTGGCGCTCGCCCATGCTCCAGTTCTCGCCGTTGTCCCACAGCTCCACGTCCAGGCTCTCCACGCTCTTGTCCAGTCCGCACTTGATCAGCTCGCTCCACAGCTGCGCGTCGTCGAACTCGCCGAAAGGGTCCAGGTAGCTGCGCACGGAGCAGCGGTAGAACAGCGGCGTCTGCGGGATGATGCACATGTTCTTGCGCAGCTCCACGAGGCTGAGGCTGCACAGATCGACGCCGTCGACCAGGATGCGGCCGTGCGCCAGGTTGTGCACTCGGAAGATCGCCATCGCCAGCGAGCTCTTGCCGGATCCGGTGCGACCGACGACTCCGATTTTCTCGCCTGCGCGCACGATGAACGACACATCTCGCAGCGCCATGGTACTGGAATCCTCTGCGCTTGTCAAAGTACCAGTACTGCTCGAGTACCCGAACCACACGTGGTCAAACACGATTTCTCCTCGTTCGGGCCAGTGCTTTGGAGCTGGGTACGGAGTGATGCCAAGATCATTGCTCTCTGGGGATATCTCGCCAAACTCGCGCACTCGCTCGACATTGAGCAGTGCCAACGCCGCGTCCAGAAGTCCTACGGACAAGCTGAGCGTATTCGATTGCAGAGTGAAGAGGTAGTAGAGCAGCAATCCAAGGGTAGCCGG
This sequence comes from Globisporangium recalcitrans, assembly GCA_023333815.1. Taxonomy (NCBI): domain Eukaryota; phylum Oomycota; class Peronosporomycetes; order Pythiales; family Pythiaceae; genus Globisporangium; species Globisporangium recalcitrans. The sequence goes on along the minus strand of JAASFO010000810.1, from coordinate 2,609 downwards.
CGGGATCTCTTGGAACGTGAGAATGTATGCTAGCAGCAGCAGATACACTCCATACACATGTCCGCATCCAATCAAGACGAAGTTGTGGTACGTCTCCATGGAGTACCACCCCCTCGTAAGGACATCCGAGATGTTCCCATGCTCCACGCAAAAGCGTTCAACTTGACCCGCTCCAAACGCACGGATCGTGGTGGCGCCTTCAAGCGCCTCCGAGATGAAGCTCAGAATTGTTGCCTCTGTCTGGAAGGAGAGCTGAGAAAGCCGCACAAAGAACCCCGTCGACACAACTTCTTTCAAGAAAAGCAGCACGACCACCACCACCAGTATACCAGCGATCCGTGCATAGTACAGCACCACGAGAGCCGACGCCAGGATCGAGACAGCAGACCGGAGCAAGTTCAAAAACGGATGCGAGACCAAGGCATCGAGAGCGTTGATGTCGGTGAAGTAGCGGTTGAAGATCTCGCCGATCGGCGTCGCGTAGAAGAAGCCCATCGGTGCGTGGAGAAGCGCTGACGTCACGCTGTCGAAAAGCCGATTCGACGAATCAAAAGTCGCGCGTAAGAGTAAAAGCGCGCTTATCACCCCGGTGCCAAGTGTGGCAACCACGAGAGCACTGTACGCGAGCGCATACTGCTGCTGCTTCACTTTGTCGGCGCCATCATCTGGAACAGAGTCACCAGAGGTAGAACCCGCGCTCCAGGACATCAGCCACAGATCTTTCGCCCCAGTAGTGACGCCGAACAGCACCATCACAACCAGCCCGGGGATCAGGAAGCGCAAACTGTCGCGCCGTAGGAAGAAATCTTCTACGGTTTCCATCGAGAACCACTCTCTTTGACCAGAACTCGGCGCAGAGGCTGCTGATACGTTTGCGAGCCTTCTCATTTGCCCGATGACCTTGGGTGATAGTTCGTACAAACTCAACCCAGAGTTTGTACCAAGCATGCTTGGCTCGGTGCTGCGACTCGTGTGTTTCCACGGAGGCGACAGACTCTGTCCATGGAGCTGGCGATTCGGAAGACCAACCGTCCCACACGACTTGCTGAACACGGGCTTCACCGTCTGCTGTACGCTCAACCGGTCGACTCGAAACACCGAGTCGGCAAACGTAGACGACACGATCTCTGGATTGTGCGTCACCAGCACCACCGTCTTGAAGCGCAACAGCTCGACGATGCACTTCGTAAAGATGTCGCTCTGCACGATCGCATCCACGCTCGAGAACGGACAGTCCAGCAAGTACACGTCAGCGTCCGCGTAGCACGCTCGCGCCAGCGCGATGCGAGCCTTCTGTCCTCCCGACAGGTTGACTCCCTTGGGACCCACTTTCGTGCCGTCGCCGTTCGGCAGCATCTGCAGGTCGTCCACCAGACAGCACGCGTCCAGCACGCACCAGTACTTCTGCTCGTCGTACTCGGAACCGAACAGGATGTTGTCTCGGATGCTGAGCGTCTGCAGCCAGGGCTCTTGCGAGCAGTACGCCACTTTGCTGTCTCGATCAAAGTAGACGTCGCCAGAGAGCTTGTTGACGTCGCCGAGCAGCGCGCCAAGCAGCGTCGATTTGCCAGATCCGGCTTTGCCGTGCACGATGGCGAGCTGTCCGCGGTGCACGCTCATGCTGACGTTGATGAGCAGCGGCTTTGTTGTGTCTGGAGAGGGCGAGAACGACGCTCGTCCGACTGCGATCACCAAGGTTGAGTCGCGGTCGCTTCTGATGGTCTCTGAAGGCGCTGTTCCCACTGGCGAGCTGCATTCTTGAAGGTAGGTTTCGATCTTGTGCAGTGCATGTTTCCCAGAGAGCATGAGATTCGTCAGTGCTACAATCCCAAAAAGATGCCCTTTGATCCGATGAAAAAGAAGCAGCGCTGTGAACACCCGCGCTGGAGGAAACGAGTCCTGGTTGATCGCCATCCACGAGAAGATGAAGATCGACACGAGGTTCGGAGTATCATGACTCAGACAGTACCACACCGTGTCCATCGCACTCGCGATCCAGCGCATCCGCTGCTCGCTCGCTCGCACCTGGTTGATCTTCTCCAGCATCTTGTCTTCCCAGGCGTTCAGCTTCACCATCTGGATCCCCTTGAAGCACTCGTGGATCACGTTCAGGCGCGTCTGCACTTTCTCGTTCCATGCTTGCTTGAAATGGGCTGTGAGCGTTGACACCATTACCATAAACATGCAGAACCCAACAAGAGTAGTCCCGATCACGAAGAACTTGACATCCACGACCTGAACCAGGATCGCCAGCTCGAACAGGATCTGCAGTAATCTTCGCCAAAGTGACTGTAGATACACGACAGCAACCCCAGCAGCGGTGACATCGCCCCAGTGCATGTGCGCAACCTCGGCCATGTGCTTCTTCCGCTCTTGACTTGGCTGGGATTGAGACTGGGAGTTCCCGATCGTACTCTCAAAGATCAGCGTGCGAAGCGCTCCGACAACCTTGACATTTGCCTTGAACGCGTAGAAATGACTATGGCACTGGAACACAACCTGCAGCAGCGCAGCCACGAAGATGAGCACCAAGTAGCCATACACGTGCGTCGTATCGTACTGCTGCGCGATCACCGTATCCAGTATCGTGTACAGAAGCAGCGGCGACG
>JAASFO010000081.1:0-45587 GCA_023333815.1 Globisporangium recalcitrans | reverse complement strand
GGGATAAATTCTTCCAAGAAGTTCTTATCCCAAATGATGAAGGTTTCAAGCAACTTTGTTGTTGAGATGGTCGGGACAATTATTACCTTGTTACAATGCCGTCCAGAGAACCGAACTGATCCACCACCTCCACTTCCATGTCGTTGTTTGTTTGCGTGGGCATTCAGTGATGAGTCTCCGCTATTGGATTGAAGCTCAAGCATGGGAAGCACACGGTCGTGGAACGCCTAGCAATTAACAGAAACAGCCCAGAGCCGATTCTACTTCCTCTTGTCTGCTTAGCTCACTCCCTTGTCTTTTGACGCTCAGCAAGTTGACCATGCAGCGTCTTTGTGCCGAGGCTGTTGAGAAAGCGTGCGTCAAAGATCTTTCGCACAACATGACGTCGACTCTGTGATGTCGACGACAGTGCTACTGATCTCCCGAGCGCGCACTTCACCGACCCACTAACGCGTCAGCGAAGAAGCCCACTTCTCGACTGGTACTGAGTCTCGAGTGAGCGAAAATGGAGTCCTAGTCTTGCTATTTTGGAGTCGGACACGGCGCAACGGGTCACATGCTGGCGTTGAGATCGCTCCGCCCTTGCCAAACTCGATTATGTGTCGTCCGTGCTCCATCCTCGCAGAAGTGGCGTTTGCCTCTTGAGTCCCCGAGGACACTTCGTTCGGGTCGATCACTCGGCATCCATTGAATCGCCTTGTCTTGCGTCCGCGAAACAGCTCTACGGACCGATGAACGATCGCATGGGGAAAAGCGCGTCGACCTCGTGCTGCGAGATACCCGCGTCCAGCAGCTGCTTGCGTCCGAGCACGACCTCCTTGGTCATTTTCAGCCTTTCGCGCTCAAGCTGGATCTTCTTGAGCTTGTTGTCGAACTCCATGTTCTCCAGCAGCAGCTCGTGCTTGCGCTTCTTGAACTGAAGTTCCCTCGCGCGTCCCTCTTGCCCTTCATCGTCGTAGCTCGCCGCTGGATCGTCGTGGCTTTGTCGCTTCTTTCTCGACTGGTTGCTGCTGCTGGTTGCTGCTTGGTGGTGCGTCGTCCGCTCAGGCTCAAAGAAGTTCTCGAGCGAGTCTTCCTCCGAGCACCCCGACCCGCTGTCTTCGTCATCATCATCATTGTCGTCACCACCACACACCGAGCTCTCTTGGCTCTTCTTCTCTTTCTTGATCTTGTGCATCATCTCCGCTGCTCGCAGGATCTCCATGTCGTCCTTCATGATCGGGTCCAGTACGTCAAAGTACGGGCACAGCGTGTACACGTGGGTCATCACGCGCGACTCGCTGCTGTCGATCGCACGCTGCGCGTCGCGCGGACTCGCGGACGTCGCCATCGCCTTGCGCAGCAGCTCGTGCTTCTGGCGCTCGTACTTGCGCAGAAACAGCGCCGCGGACGCGTAGCTGCGGCAGAACGCGTTGATCTTCCAGCGCACGTCGCGCGCCAGGCGGTGCGTGATGCCGTGCGCCGCCAGCAAGCGCAGCACTTCGCGCGCGAGCTCGATCTTGGAGATGTGCGGCTCCAGTGAGTTGCTTGCGTTTCCGCCGCTGACGTTGCGCTGAGCGTCGCGCCAGCGGTCGTAGTTCCCTGGCGCGCTCAGCCACTCGAGCAGCACGGCGATGGACGTCTTGCCGCCTGCGATGGCGTTGTCGCCGTCCCAGGGAATGCGCGGCTTGGGCGTCGGTGTCGGCATCATTCGGGACGGAGGCTTCTTGTTGCGCTTCTTCTGGTGTGTCTGAGAATGAAAGGGTGTGGGAGATGATTTTGAAAGAGGAGGCTCTTCCGTTTAGGATGTTTTGCCTAGTGTGATATTTTGCGAGAATCGTCCTCAGCAAGGTTCATTCCCACTGTTTGCTTTTGTGCTGCAAAACGGAGCTCAAATCCAAATTCGGAACTCTGATCCTAATTGATTGTATTTTGTGTATGGAGAATGTGGCACACAGAGCCTAATCAGAGCGGAGAGTTGGCTTCCTTCTCTCTCTTGCACTCTCTCTCTCTATACCAAATTCTCTCTCTCTCTCTCTCTTTCTCTCTCTCTCTCGCTCTCTCTTTCTTTCTCTTTCTCTCTTCACGCCCGATCAAAACGTTGTCAGCGAGGCGACACCAGAGCACGAATCTGACAGAGACAGTGGTCTCAGCGCTAAGAACAGCTTGCATTGACTTCATCACTATATATTACCATAAAGGCAGTTGAAGTGTTACATCGACTGCTATTGCTTATGCTGTGCATGAACAAACAAGCAAAAATACCAGACTCTCTACTACATGCGCATGTATCGCGACGAATTCGAGGCGGTGGACGAATCCGAGCCACTCGGCGTCTCGCTCTCAAGCACACTCGAGAGCGGCGCGACATGCGAGACACTGAGCGTCGCGTCTAAGAAATGCGAAGTCGAAGTCGTATTCGAGTTTGCGCCTGCTCCAGGATGGTGGTGCGGCGGTGGATGGCGGTGGGTCAACTGGCCACTCGCATTCGCAGCGGCAGTCGCAGAAAGGATGGAGCTGCTCGTCGCCCTCAACATCATCGGCGTGGTCGTCTCGACACTACTGCTGACAACAGCACTGGCGCTGGAGATCGACGCGCTGTGGGACGTAGTCGTCAGACTCGGCCGCCGAATGATCGACTGAAGGAACGACGACTGTCTGGCTCCGGGCATCCCGCTCGCGGTGGTCGACCGCGTGGTGCTAATATTGTTCCCCATCATCTGTCGCGTGAGCTTGCTGGGGCGTTGCAGTCCGTCCTGCATCATCGCAGTGGAGCTCGCGAAGGAACTTGAGAACCCGCGACTTCCTTCCATGATCACGAAGCTCGCCTTCTCCGAGTACGACGGCATCTCGGAGTGGAGCAGTCCGTCATAGTGGTGGTGGAGATGAGGGTCGTGCGGGTCGTTCAAGGTGATCACCGACATGTGGTGATGGCTCTCGTCATGACCGCCGTCGTGCTGCTCGCGAGCGAGCGTCAGCAGCGTGATCACCTTGCGGTAGTCCACTTTCAAGTGGCGCAGCTGGAAGAGCAGACGCATGACGCTGTTGAACCTGAAGAACGACATCTGGAAGCCGATGGCGGCGCTCAGGATCTGCCGCATCTCCTCGACGTCGATCCAGCCGGAGTCCATCAGGTCCTTCCCTTCAAAGAGCAGCGCGAGCTCGCCGATCGACCGCCCGCGCTCTTCGAGGCAGCACAGGATCGAACTGATGAAGCTGTTCTGGAGCTGCACTGCCTCGGTGAAGTCGCTGATCACGTCGCTGAGCGTCTCGACGTGCACTTTCGAGAGACTGCTGATCAGGATGTACTTGCGCATGAGGTCGGTCTGCACGAACCAGTTGACGACGAGCGGCAGCGGGATCAGCAGCGTCAGGAAGACGCCGATCGTCGTCATGAACGCGACCAGGTGGGACACCATCGTCTGCACGAAGAGCGCGATGTAGAGTCCGTTGAGGATCAGGAACAGCTTGATCGCAAAGTGCCAGGCTTTCCTTGAAAACCCTGGGATCTGGAGCTCGTCACTGGGAGGGATGACTGATGTTGCTGCTGCTGGGGTAGGATGGGACTGATCGTGAGGCGGAACCGGCCAGTGCTGCTGCTCGTCATCACCGCTGTTTCTCCGTTTGCCGCCAGACTTGAACCTCCTGTACCCTGTCGCAAGCAGCTGGAAGCCCGTGTCGTGCTTGATGAGGCGGTGGTGGCGCTGGTACTGCTGCACCTGCTGCTCCTCCAGCACGTCCTCCATGCGCTGGATCGCGGTGCCCGTCACTTCGCTCGCGAGGTTCGTCGCTTCTTCTCGAGCCACTTGCTCGAGGCGCTCGAGGATGCGCGCCTTGGACTCGACGCCTGCGCGCTGCAGCAACTTGTCGAGAAAGCGCTCAAAGAAGTGGAGCGTGACCAGGTGCAGAATCAGCAGCAGCCACGAGTAGACCGCGAAGACGACCGCGAGCGCGTAGTGGGTCTTCGCATCAAAGATCTCCTCGCGGGTCTTCTCATCGAGCCCCGAGTCCTCGCTCTCGTCGTCTTTGTTAAACTCGAAGAGCTCGCTCTTGCCGAGCACGTTGATGCTCGCGTTGATGGACCAGGCGACGAGGAACACGAGCAGCCACATGGAGAGCTCAATGTCGATCATGTGCGTGATCTGGTTGTCCTGCGCCTGGCGCAGGTACTTTGCGAACGGGAAGATCTCGGGCAGTCTGTGCATGCGCAGGAAGAGGTTCCGAAAGATGCGAATGCGGATCTCTTCACTATACTTGTTCGCAGACCAGACGCGCCACACAGACCCGTGGATGTTGCGCCGCCGCTCGTGCGCGACCGCGAGCCCGAGCAGGTCCTCGCTGCCGATGAGCTCGAGGTTGTCCATCTGCTTGTTCTTCATGCGCAGCTGCAGGAAGATCGTGATCGCTTGGAAGATGAGCGCGACGGCGAGGAAGAAGATCGTGAGGTCCGCCGAGACGAACGCGACCATCTCGGGACTGGTTTCGATCACGAGCCCGGCTTCTTTGAGCATCTTGATGCCGAGCCCGAGCACGCCCAGGATCATGAGCTCGCGGTAGACCTTGGTGATCATCTGGTGGTACTTGGGGTACTTCTCCACGCGCTTCTCGAGCACGTGCAGCGCCTTCTCGAACGCCATGACCACGAGCGCCAGCACCGTGAAGTTGAGCAGCATGCGCCAGAGCTCGACGTCATCGCCCACGCGGAAGAGCGGCGACTCGGCCATCCCGATAGAATTACGCAACTGACAGAGAAACAAGCAAACAAACAGAGAGAGAGCGAGCGAGAGAGAGAGACCGCAGATGCTGAGAACAGCCAGCACGGCGCTGGGAACGACGCCTAGCAAAGCCCAGTGATCAGCTTGAGGCTCAGAAAGCGTTCGTGCCTCGTGCTGGTGCTGTTGTAGCGTCGATGCAGCGATCCAGCCAGACACCAGCAAGCAGATCGCGAGCGATCTTCCCAGGCGCTCGTTCCGTTCTATTCCAGCAGTGATATCCCCAGCAGCCGCCAGCTCAGCAGAGCGCGTGCGGCTGGGCTCCGAGGCAAATCTGGTTGGCGCGTTCTCGCTCTTGGAGGAGATGACGCGAGTGGTCAACTTAGGTTTATGAGCTTTTGGTAATCACGTCCTTTACGCTGCGACCTCAGCTTGTTTGGTATTGCCCATTGGCAATATCGGTGTACCTGCTTCTGGGGGAACTACCAGCCGAATACCAGCAGCAACTGTGTGTGCGAATGCGGCGGGCTGGTACGATTGTGATCTCTGGCTCGGCTGCTGCTTTTGGTTCTTCTTTCTGAAGGCACCACAATTGTGCAACTGAGCCAGAAAAAAATGGATCGCCACCACTTCTTCATAGCAGATGGTGAGAGTGGAAAATCTGAGAAGGAGCCAACTGGGGAATGCCATTGTTTCATCCATACTCGCTCGAATGTGAAACAGTAAAGGTGCAGGATTGGAGTTCGATGCAGCTTGGTTTCAGCAAATGCACTGGACCGTCTACGTACACCATTATGGATGTAGAAACGACTGTTTGAGGAGAGTGGTGGCTGGTCTCAGCAAACACCAGCTGCTTCACATGGCTGACTCGATCTTCTGACTCTCTCCAATGACATAACAGCTAAAACTGAAGAGCTACAGGGCACAGACAGCAAGCGCAGCTCTTCGCCTGTCACTCGTCACTCCAGCATCACCGACTGCCTGGCTTGCTCTGCCTGCTCGCCTCGCTCTCGTTGCCTGTTGGCACAATGGAGGTCTGCGAGCCGCGCGTGAAGTTGCTGATGTGTTTGTTGCGAAAGCTCCGCATTCGGGACGAAAACGGTTGCAAACTCGCTTCTTGCTGCTGCTTGCGGTTCTGCTTCCAGTGCGCGTAGTCGTACTCGACGTCGCCCAGCAGCAAGAGCAGCTCGCTGTCGCTATTGCGCGTGCGGAAGCGGTGCAAGATGCGAATGCACCAGACGAAAAGCGTGGGCTGACGGCTGAGAAAGAACGGCATCGTGTAGAATTCGATCTGGTAGCTGCCGACCTGGCTGTCGACGAGCAGGCGACCCTGGAACGGGCAGAGGCTAGTATTGCCTTGAAGCATTCCCACGAGAGCACCGCCTGCAGCAGCGTATACGACGCCGCAATAGGCACAACGAACCAGCTTCTCCAGCCCAAGTGAGATCGTGTGATGGTGTCCATGGTCAGCACGCCTTGCATCCACAGAAAGCTTGATATGACGCCACAGCATTCGGTCCACTCCCAGGAGAGCATGTCGCAGAGAGCCGCGAGCGCCGTCATGAGCTGCGCGTAGACGAAGAGAAAGTCGAAGGACGTCCAGAGCTTGATCACGAGCTGTCGCTGCGCACAGCAGAAGAACGGGAACCAGAAGATCACAGTCGCGCAGAGTCCGATGGTTGCAATGGCTGGAGCTGTTTCCGGGTACGCGGTATGAGTATCTGGAAGGAGAGCAATCGGCGTGAGCAGGAACCCAACGAACCCAGCGCAGTACAGCGGCGCGAGCTGTCACTTTGGTGCCGTGGCAGTCGAGCCATTGATGCGACGACAGATGGTGTTCTCCGAGTCGAAGCGGACTGGATTCCGGACAGACTGCACGTGGAGAAGCTTGGTATCGACGGCGTCTCCTACAGTCGAGTTCAGTACTGATGGTCGTACTTCGATGGCTGCTGAGGCGTGCTGCGAGCGTAACTCAATGCGGCAGGGATACCCGATCGACATGGTACAGAAGCCTACTGTTGAACGCGAGGCTCTTCTCTGATTGCGCAGCACCTCGTACTCCCGATAACTCAGACGCACCAGGAGTGTGATCATCGTCGCCATGGTGTTCACGAGGATGTCTTTTGTCGCGAGAATGAGGGAGCTCGCTTGCGCGATCGCGATGTGCCGACCGTCGTCGATCGCGTTGAGCGACACGCCAACGATCAGCGAGAGCAGGAAGCACGCTGTGACGGACGCGACGATCGCCACGTTCAGCGTGTTCTGGAAGTACGTCTCGATGAGCAGCATGTCGGCAAAGTCGAACCAGCAGGACGGGATCAGCATCGCACGCGTGTCTTGCAGATAGAGCCCAAAGCAGACCATCCAGATCGTCGAGTTCATGAGCATGAACCAGTACTCGAACGCGCCAATGAGCACTATTGCGAACTCGACACGGAATGCAAAGATCACTTGGAACATCATCCAGAACTGGAGCCCAAGTGTGACCGGTTCAAGCAGTCTCCCAGTGTCCGCGGGCGAGAAGATGACCACAAAGCGAAGCAGGAACCCGGCCAGGTACATTGGGAAGATAACATAGCGCGTTGCGTGGATCACGCGGTTGAAGACTCGGATCTGGCGCGCGCTGAGAAGACATTGCTTGACCGTGAGCAGCGGATCAGACGACGGCAGCTCATGACACGAAACAATTGGCAAGATATGAAATGCTATCCCAGATAATCAAGAGATGCTAAGACGTGGGCAAACAACAAATGTGCACTGGAACAGTTATCTCTGTGAGAGCCGCGAGAGAGAGAGAGAGAGAGAGAAAAGCATTGTGATGAGTGCAAAGCAGCAGCTCAGAGTCAACCTCCCTCGCACAAAAGCACATCCTCACGGAAAGGCTGGAGCAGCAAAGCAAACAATTCGGAACCTCACAGGACGAATCCTCAACTCATCAACCAAGTGAGTCCAGGATGATTCGTTCTGCGAGGCAAGCGAGCGGGTGTTCTTGATTGACGCAGAGTTGAAGCGACCGAAACCTACAGAGACAGCACAACGATGCTCAAGAGTGCCGTCAACCGCGCTTGTTGACAGTAAGTGCCGTAGAGAGGCACGCGCAAGAGCAGGGCACGTCTCGGCGAGTCGGCGGGCTCGCAAGCGGTTGCGCGGTTGCATGCATCGGCTGCGTAGTGTCCTGTGGAATAAACAAGTTGATTCCATGGCTGGATGGGACGATCTCACCCTTGGGGGTCACAAGGAAGCACTCGATCGCGGACGAAATGGTGTGCTCGACTAGCATTGGGGCTCATGCACTATTGACTTCAGATTAGTCCGATCGCCTCTGATGTGCATGTCAGCTGCCTGTCTCGCTATTCGTATCCACGCTGGAGCTCTTTTGCGGAGCAAAATGCACCGAGCGAGCGGAGAGGAAACCGAGATCTACGCATTCGGTTTGTTGTCTTTGTATCGCTGCTGCTTGGAACGGCGCGCCATGATCAAATCAGCAAGCGTCGCAAATCGCACGAGACTGCAACACTGTGGCAATTGGTTGTAACAATAACGGACTTTGCGATTTCTTGGCGCTCCAATCGCAAAGAAGAGGGCTGCAAAGTGGCGCCAGGCGCTTCGTTTCCGCATGACGACGAAGAAGTAGTGCGTGCGGTTCAACGAGCAGACGCGAATATTCAGAGCAGCGCATCGAATCGGAGGTCTCTGGATAGTGCCACGCAGTGCGGTCTCTTGACCCTTTTGTCGTCGGCAAACCTTTCGTGAAGAGCTCAAGGACAACGAACGACAACTCCGCACTGCTGCTGTGCAGACCGTCGATTGTCATTGCTGGATCAGACGCCAGTTTTGGGTTTGCCCAGGTTTGGCAAAGAGAGACGGGCTGCAATATCATAGCGATGCGGATTCGAGTTGATGGTGCGAACTGAGGACGAGACCGCGAGGTTTTCGCTGCGTTGAGCAGTGCGTCAATACACAATCATCACTGAGGACAGCGAAAGGAGTGTGCGCGAGAAGCACCTGAAATGCTGGAAAGTTCTCGGCGTTCAATGCGTATCAACAACAAGGAGAAGGAGCGCGTTACTCACATGCGCTGGTTGCTTGTTCACATTAATGCACAGCACCGCCACTCGACTGGAAGTTCCCACTTGCTTTGCTGTCGCTTTTGGTCAGTCAGCCGCATCATGCGGTCGTCGACGTCTCGTCAACGTCTCGTTAGTGGTCTGGTTTGCAATCGCTGACGGGTGTGAACGCCATACAGAAGAAGGAAGACAACTCGAATCTCCAGAGCGAACCTGGAAAGCAGTGGCGTTTTATGTGCTTGGAGACAGTTCACAGTAATGCGCAACAAGCATCTCGAGATCCAACCCCGCCTGCAAGTACCGGACAGCATGGTCTGCTGCAGACCGCTGCACTGCAGCTGTGGTTCACCTGGACCTCACATCGTGTCGCTTTGCGGGTTATTCGGGGTGGCAACTATCGGAGTACCAAATTGCGAACAAACTTCGCCAAACGACAGTGAAGTTCCTTCGTTGTGCATTGTCGATTGTCGATTGTCAAATTGAGGGCAGACCTCCTGCGAGCGGGAAGCACGTCCATTCTTGCAGTGCATTAGAAAGAAAGGCGAGAGCGAACAGCAGCAAAGACACGAATGCTACATGGCCAACACGCCAATCCAATCTCCAGCAGGATTTGCTTGCGCAAAAAGTGTTGACTCGACACTTTTTCGAGCGATCGGAGCTGCACCGACACTGCTCGCTCAATCGTTTGTTTGATTGGGAGTTCTTTTTCTTAGCTGCTTGTTTCTGCTTTGTCTTGCGAGTCTTGCTGATTTGGTTTGGCTCTGTTCGCCATCCAGGTGGTGGGATGAGGACGATGTGCTGCTGTATCTGGGTGCGACACGCTCTGGCTTGTTGTGGCACCAATTACTCACGCTTGCACAAAGAGTCCACATGACGGAAGGAGGGGTCAGCCGATGGACGCATTGGACGGATGGACGCGCACACAGACAGATACGGGGACTGGGGCGACCATGCAGATGGATGGATGGTAACTTGAGTGTGAGGGCATTAGGGCTGACGCGCCTCTGCGTGTCCAACCGAAAGCGGTTCGGTGGTGCTTTGAGCTCGGGAATCAAGGAGCGCAGTCGACCGCATGCGTCTTGCAAAGCCCAAATTTTCGTCCTATTGTCCAGTGGTGTGACGTGGCGTCGGCGGACGACGCGATGTCAGTTCAGAAAGCGCCTAATGAGGTTGTGGCGTGCGTGCGTGGTGCTGAAAAAACAGGAGGCGAGACTCATCCGAGTCTCTGGTCACCCACCACACCACTTCCAGCCGCATCATATCATGGATGCACATGCATGCATGGCCCATTTCTATCAGCTCTTGAAAAGTTCTGGTGAGGGGTGATCCTAGATCACTTGGTCTAAAACGTTGGAGGGAGGAAAGAAACCACAAGTTGTTGTGGTTTGACGAAGTCAGTCCAGTAAAAGTCAGCGGTGCTCGCGAATCCTCCCACCGTTGTGATCACAAAAGTGATTGACTCACTTTCTTTGACAGCGGAGAGGAGTGTCGGGGAGAAAGAAAGCCTCAACTCGCATTGCTGAAGCTGTCCACGCGCATCCAATCCAACCCAAACCATCCCGATTTGATGGGCTCCAGCGCGTGCGACGAGCATCGTCACACGACGCAAGCGATGGTGATGACTTCTGGACGCAGGACGTGCATGTAGAAGCCTCCTCGGCCATGGTGACCATGGCGATCCGCTGTCCGTCCAGTTGAGAACAGCGCGAGTTACCAGACTCAAAGCTGAGAATTCTTGTCCGCGCATCACCTGAAGATGCAAGTCACATTGCGATCAGATTGCAACATCAAGCACTTGACAAACGAACCCCTCTTTATATCGGATAAGCAGTCAGAACGATGTAATTTGCAAGGCCAAGATTCGGAATCATGAGGGAACAATGAGGCGGATCGGACAAGTCGACCGCTGCCTCTTTATTTTCCATCATCGCTGTTGCTTGAGTCCACACATCATCGTCACTCATCATGACTCGGTCGTGAGACACGCCAGCATCTCAGTCTTCACTAAGATGCTGGCAGAGATGCGCTTGCCTTCGCAGCAGCAGCACCGCAGTCATGTTGCTTCGTTGAACAGCAGCATTTCCGGTCGCCATCAGGTGAACCCCAGAGTCAGATCTTGTATCTGAGTGAGCCAAAAGTGCAGATGCTCTGCTGGACTCAAGACGCTTTCGCCCATCTTCACTCTTCTTCTCGCCATACAAGAACAACAGGGACGAAGGAACTCAGCGACACCCACATACACCGAAGAGAATGCAGAAGTGCTTTGCAATCCTACAGTACTTGGATGGATCCACTTCAACATGCACACAACCCTCTAAAGCTGCTCAATCGTGACTGGCTACTGGCAGTGACTCGTTTGTGTTGCTGGAAACGTGAGCAGCGAGAGTGATGGTGTGCGTCGCAAGCGAGAAGTGGCACTCGCGACAAAGTCGATGTTGTCGTCCAGCATGTCGCGCGTGCAGTCCAAAACGCCACAATGCGACCACACTCACTCTCACAGATGCACACGCGATCGATCCACTTTGCAGTGCACAAGAGTTGGCCGAGAGACTGCTGATGAACAAGAAAAGCTGAAAGCTCAGCCGCGCATCAACATCAGCATCCACGCGTACCGTAAGCAGCGTAAGCTGCTCGAGCCAAAAGCATTTCACAAAGCGCGCAAATCCGAAATCGATTAGAAACTGTGGCACTCGGGAAAGGAGCAGCAGTGGTGGCATCTTGGATGGATGGATTGGATCGATCGATTCGCGGATGAATGGTGTGGCTGTCCGTCGGTTGATCCGGAAAGCAGCCACAATGGGGTCAGCAGCGAGGATCCGTCGTCCCCCGCACTGGCGTCGTCGGCGACATGAGAAGAAGAAAAACTCGTAGGCGCTGATGGGATATGGAGCTGATCGATCGACGAAGGGATCCATGTAGTTTGTCGCCTTGATCCTTGGTGAGAAAAGGTAGAGAGGAGAAGGACTGCAACGCGCGGCTTGTGACTTGCGACTTGTTGACCTGGTGGTTTCGCTTCAACGCTGTGGCTGACAGCTAGTTGCTGGTCATCCATCGCGCCATCGCTCGATGAAGCGACGCGTGGACATGTCGCTCGCTCTTTGCATGCGACCGAAGATCACTATCGTGTGCGCCGAACATGTCTTAGAGCCTGGCTGCCAGTCTTGGCGAACCTAGTATCAAAAGCGTGGCAGAGATTCTTCCCTTGGGAGAGACGAAGCGACATGGACATCAACATCAGGAAGGTGTTTAGTGCGTGTAACCCAGAGAAGCAGAGGATGTTGAGGATGCAGAGGAGGATTCTTGGATACATGACTTTAATTTACATATACACACGCACTTGATGCTGTTTCCTATTGCTACTGCTGGTTGTGGCGCTCGCTGTCTTTTCGTGCACAAGATCCGTCTGGTTTCTCTAATATTGTCGCTGGTGGTGTCTTCTACTGCTATGGATTGGATGGATGGATGGATTGCGCCGAGTTACAGCTTCTTCGCGAGCTTGCTGTTGTGGGAATCGCAGTACACGCCTCGACGGATCGTCGTGAAGCAGAGCGGCGACTGGCACTTGCGGCCGCCGCCGTGGGAAAAGCACTTGCCGTTGCCGCGGTCCTTCTTGTCGCAGCCGTCGACTGTGCACGAGCGCACGCCGCCGTGCAAGTAGCAGTAGCCGTTGCGCTGCGTGCCCTTCTCGCAGCCGTCGTGCAGGCAGCGCTTGCCGCCGCCGTGCGCGCGGCAGAACCCGCCGCCCTGGGAGCTCTTCGCGCAACCGTTGAAGTTGCAGCGCGCGCCGCCGCCGTGGCCCTTGCACAGCCCGTTCGACTGCGCGCGCTTGTCGCAGCTGTCCATGCGGCACGGCTTGCCCTTGATCCAGCGACCGTCCTTGTTCAGGAAAGTGCCAGGCTTGCGTGTGAGCGGCATCTTGATCGACGACGTCGGGATCGAGATGGTCATCTTCGTCATCGCCGCGGCAGTGGCGGCCGCCACAGCAGAGGCGCTCGTGCTGGTAGTGAAAACAGCCATTGGCGTCGGCGCCTTGCCCGCGCGCGGCGTCACCAGCGAGTCGACATCGAGGCTGCCCATGATGGCGTCCACCAGGTCCGGGTCCCCGAAGACAGAGCTGAGCGAGCGCGACTTGTCGACGACGCCGTCGACACCCGGGCGGTACTCGAACGGCTCGAGCTCGCAGTCGTAGACCACGCACTCGTTCTTCGGGGTGTTCATCTGCGCGCGCACTTCAAAGAGCGACGGCAGCGTCTTCGGGGTCGTGACCTTCAGCAGCGACGGGAGCGCCGGCGCGAGCGCCTTGCTGCCGTTCATGGCGAGGCGCATCCAGCTGTCCATGGCGGTGTCGGACGCGTGCGAGTAGAGCGGCGGGAGCATCGAGGTGTCCACTGGCGAGTCGGGTTGGCTGCTGCGCGCGTCAAACATGATGGTGGTGGTTTATAGATACGAGTGTACGCTTGACACGAAGGCAAAGACGTCAGGGTGGAAGGAGTCTTGTGGGACTGCGGTCGGATTTGGAAGTGAGCAGTGAACCAAAACCGCAACGCCACACAAGCGCGAAACGCCAAGCAAGCAGAACAAGAACGGCAATTGCACCTGCAGGAATGCCTGATGGATGCTAAAGAGGCAAACAGGGCAGCAGGGTGGGATCCTCTTCTGGCTGGCCCATCCCCTTCTCGCACACAATCACTCACGCTCGCGCAATCTGACGGTCGTGTCGGTACGCTCGCTCCAAACAGCATGGCTCTTTTCTTTCTCACAAAAGTCCTAACCGCTTTTCATCAATAGACAGTCAGTAGAAGACAGGCGAAAGAGCCACGACGCGCTTGAGCCACGCAAGTGGAGACTCGCTCGCTTGCTCGCACTGGCACCAAAAAAACAACAAGGTGTGTCTGCGAGCGCGGCAGAGTCCTGGCGATTATGCCGCTTTGTTCACGAACTTTGGGACTTTCATTTGCCTGCAGATTGCCGCCTGGTGCCGCAAATGAGCAATCCGACGGCGCCTTTACAGGTGGACATTTATGGCGAATAGGACAGACGCCAAGCTATTTCAGCGTGTCGAGATTTGCAGAACTGCACACAGCCCAAAGTGTTATGCAGACTCGAAAAGTCTAAATAGCCGGCTATTGCATCGCCATGCGAAGACCAAATATTCACAGTGTTGGAGACTATGTACTGGGAGAGTTGGCTTTAGCCTTCCACTGTGTGTGCGCGAGCGCTTGTGCGGCGAAAAGATTCGGTCGCTTGTGCGGGCAGCGCACGAGAACGAGAGCACGACTGATAGACAGCACAGGATCGCACGGACACCACGAGCGGAGCAGTGAGGTGTAACATCACACGATCTGGTCCCCTTGCAGCAAAAAAGCCCGACGTGTGAGCGTTAACGTTAGCTGCCCCAGCTTTGGAAGAAAAAAAGCTCAAAAATTGGTGCAACAGTGACGCAAGGTTTGCGCTGACCTCACTATGAAAATAACTTCAGAAAATGGGAAAAAGAGTCGCTGCCTTAACCGTGCAAGTGTTGTCGGGTTGGACCAATATGTGCGGTCGGACGATATTGCTGCGATTGCATGTATAACTCGTCCTGCCCTTTATGATCTCGCATTATACGCAGAACGGACTCGTTCTGGTGACGATAGGAAGCTGGCGTGTTGGTCGTGTGTTTGTTTGTTTTGCACATAGGAAAATCGCGTGGATGAAGCAACCGCCAATATTATTTGCCTGCTGACGAGAGGATACACCCACCCACACCTGCTCGACGAGCGCCATTGCGAGCAATGAGAAATGAGAGAGGAGGATGAAGGCGAATGCGAAGGAGAGCCTTAGCACCCAAGAGAACTCAGAATCGGGAGAAGATGGAGAAAGTGATGAAAGAAGATGAAGAACGTCCGTGTGTGTGAGTGTGTGAGGGGAACGGGTGGAGAATTTGAACCCAAGACCACGCACTATCGCATTTGCACGAAAGAAGTAGACAATCCTCACCAGGTTTGCTTTCAGATCCCAAGTATTTAGCTATTGTCCAACGCCACGAAACTCAAAGCAGGATCAGAGCATCTGGATCCAAGTCTCAACTGCCTCGTCAAGTTTGGCGATGAAGATGTTCTTCCGGTCCTTTCCATCTCCTTCTGAGCAACCAGCAGGTTTGGGAGTGCAGCTGATGCCTCTTCATGGTCAAGATGATCAAATCGCAGGCAGCATGACGTTTTGCCTGCTGTCTTTTTTCTAATTGGCGTTAGGCGTTTTTCTTTGCTAATCATCATAAGATCATCCTGATTTCGGCAGAGGCAGATCGAACTGCACACGCAAGAAGAAAAAAATAAAAGCAAGATAGCCGCGATGATCGTCGCTCGATGATTGGCAAGGTCGTCAAGTGTTGCTGTTGGTGTTGTCCAAAGCGAAGGGGTAGGAGAGCACGCTTTTGGTCGACCCAGACACACTCTCCAGCTTCTGCTGGCCATAAATTCCCAGGTACGGACAGCAGTACCTGAAGTCCATGTTGCACTTCTCGTTTTGTCTCTCCTCCTGCCCAAGTGTCCATCTTCAAATGCGCAAGCAAAGACAGCGATCAAAACGCTAATGACAACAAGACATGTGAGCTCGGCTACCGTAGAGATGCTTGGTGGATACCCCAACAGCACCAGGCAACCAGTCCGCCTGATAGATATCCAGACCCATTCAGACCATAGATTTCTTTTTTCTTTTATTGCTGGACCACTCGATCAAGACAGCCCAAAACCAACCAAACCCAGCGTGGCTAACTGCTGCTGTATGGTTGGCTGGCATGTCTGCAAGAGCGTTTGGCATCTGTGGGGCTGCAATCAAGTGGCGGATCACATCGCGCTCGAGCCGCAGCATTCTGGTCATCATGGTGACCAACTGGCAGCAACCAGCAGCCGCAAGATCCTTTACGTTCGACAAGATCAAGATACCATGGAAGGGTGATGCGCTCCGAATGGATCTGTACATTTACAAAATTTACGAAACCGCTGACGGTTTTGGAGGTTACATGTCAGCACCTAAAAGTGGCTCGAAACCGAGATGTGAAAAGAGATCATTTTGGAAATGGAATCTGAAATTCAGCTTACAGAAATGAGAATGAGTTCAGAGAGCGACTTCAAGTTGCCGCATAAACCGGACTGCTGATAACATGTGTGCGTGCTCTGGCGAATTTGCACATTTCGTGGCTGATTTTCGGGTGGAAGTATGACCACACATTGCTTGCCGCATCTGCTGCTGGGCTTGTGTCGGCTCGACAACCGGGCGTCTACCAGATGAAGCTTGTAAACTCTACGCCAGGTGTGCAGAAGACGCCGAGATTGGACGCATTCACAGCGATGCTTTTGCCACCAAAGTCGAGGAGTGGAAGAAAGACTCGGGGATAGTTCGGCCGTCTGAAAGCGAGTAACGGATGCTAACTGACGCACTTGTCGAACCTGCCAGCAAACAAGAGCCGTTGGAGGAAAGGAAATCGCGAGTGTGCCGCCATTGCTGAAAACTTTTTCTTTTTCAACCTGTAACGCGGGAACACGGGAAGCTGGACCTTCGGAATTGCTGCAAGACTCACCAATTTGATCGACAAATGTCAGACGCACTGGCCACTTTGTGCTGGTTGATGTGTCTTTCAGTCAGCTCTCCTTGTGCATGCTGTGGCCAGCCAAACTGACATTCAAAATGGGGACGGAAATCCGGACAAGAGTGGGAGGAGTGTTCAGATCAAAAGGCGATTTTTCACTGGCGATGATTCGACGAATTTCACTTTTTTGGTTCTGCAAACGCGATTCAAATGATCACTTCAAAATGTAGAATCTGGGTAGATAAACTACAATTTCATCAAACTGGTCAGCAAAAATCTGACATCTTCTTGACAGACTTGCTCGCATGTATTCATGACGACTTGTGCCTGATGTGAATCCATCCACTCGCTCTGCCAGTTGGGGCTTATCTCTCTCCGCATGGCGATTCTGGTCGCAATCAGCAAAGGCGCGGCGCCTTGAAGCTTTGCTTCAAGAGCTTGCTTGGTGAACCTGCCAACAACAGCTGCCACTGCGCCTCAGCGTCACTTGAACAAGCAAAGATCAACTCGACAACGAGTGAGCTGCAGCGTGAAGACGAACAGGCTGGAAATCGTCAAATCCCTATTATCAGCGAACCTAGGCACTGCAACTGACGTGCGTCTCCATCCATCCTTATGAGTTCAGACCTGGGTCTGTCCGTCACAAAGACACCAGAAATGCTGGCAGCTACGACAGGAGAACACTGATCTCGGTTCAGTGGCAGCTTCGACAAGACTGCACGATTTTCTTTGCAATTGGTTGGAGCTTGAAAACCACACACTGACGCAAGGATCTGTGTCGATGCCACTGTTGAGGAGGGTGATTCTCACGCTTTACTGACCACGTCATAAAAGTGGACATCGTCCAAAATCAACCAGACAATCAAGCTTGCTGATGTGCATCGAGTCCAGATGGTGCCAGTCAAATTGGGATTCCTTTCTTTTTTGCAACCCGTCTTTGTGTTTCTCAGGGCTTTCTCCATTGTGCCTCGCAGTGCATGCTGCCAAGTTGAGGAAAGCGCTCGTCCGGCTCATATCATTGTATCGTTGCTAAACCTTTGTTTGTGTGGTGCTGCAAGCATCGATACGTTCTTCAGACGAAGCAATGATGGCTCATGAAGGCTCCGAGTTGCCGAGACTGAGCAGCAGCAGCCCCCAGATGATTCCTTCACAGCGAGCTGGAAACGAGCAAGCCTCCAAATACCTCCAGACATTCATCATCCTGATCATCGTCTTTCGGCTTCGAACGCTGTCCACTTTTGCTTTCGTTTCGTGCACAACTGATCGCCGTCCGGCCAGATCAGCGAGCGTGCAAGGACTGGACCAGCGAGCGACGACATCAGAGACTCACCCACTGGTGTGTGTGTGTGTGTGGACCGGATGTATCGGATAGGAAGCACTGTGCTCCTCTGGTCAAGGTTTCGCTGACGATGAGAGTGAGTGAATGAGGATGAACCGGTCTGCGCCAGCGCCTGAGACACAGCTGGTTGGCTGGTTGGTCGCTGTCACTTGCAGTCTGCTACAGCAGCGACCTGCTCGGATCGCGCAACGCTACGTGCCTACTTTTCGTCCACCGACAACAGAGCATGAGTAGTAACAGTTGCAAAAGAAGAGACCAAGCGCCGCGATGATCCCAACGGATCGCCTTCGCCCGCGCACACGCAGCTTGGTGCTTGCATGCAAGCTCGCGTCCCTCAAGCAGTTATTGACCAGCCGCAGGACTGGGATTGCAGGCATTCACGCTTGAGAGCTTGCAAAACAGACGCTTTTAGCGTAGAATCATTGGTGTGGCTTCTTTTCGTGCATCAGATGATGGAGGGTGTGGAGCGCATTTGGTTTTTGATGACGTCCAGTTCGGACAGCAATGTCTGAACTCTTTGACTATTCGCACTTCTGAGAGGCGTCACAGTACGCATCGTTCGGACAGCGAGTTTTGGACATTCGCACTTTCACGAGCATCCACCGTATCTCGTTGATGGGAAGCAGAGTTGAAGCGCCAGCACGCCAATCCAGTTTGGTCTGTCCCACGCTGTGGCGATCACCAAACAGGTTTGTCGGATGCTGGGTCTGCCGAGAGTGGGCCATTGCGAGCCATTGCGCAGCTTTGCTTTTCATGCTCGCTGCCTGGTTTTCAGGGTTGGACACAGCAGCCTGAGCACCCGAAATTTATCGCGCGCAGTCCATTCTTCTTCACTTTTCTTCATGCTTCTGCTTCTTGTTGATGCGCGTGGCTGCTGCAGAAAGGGCTCGCTGTGCTGGGTTGCGCTCAAACTCCAAGCAGCAGCGAACTGTGTCCAGCGATCATGCTGCACTCGAGTGTTGGACTGTTCTCCCAGTCCATCTCGCTTCCCAGCCTGCCTGCGTTGGACCTCGCGCACACGCAGCACGCTCTGCTTCAACCGAAAAGGATACAAATCTTGGCCATGATGCCTGATGCTGATCTTCATGGCTCACTGGCGCGACAGGGGGCACAAGACGAATGAAAATGCGAGCCAAATCTCATTGCAGCAGCAAAGAGCTTTGCGCACTTCCATTTCTTCATCCTCAAGAAGTCGAGATACCTGATAACGCGTGGCTGGTGGCAACTGCCTCTTGGCTGCCTCTTCAACTGAAAAGCTGGTTTCGGATACATTTCCAAAAAGAAAACTATAAAACGCAGACCGCCATGAGCTGTGAGCTCCAAGTCACAATCGGATGAGCATTTTTGGTGGGCATCCGAAAGTGAAGGCTCGCGGGAGAGGAAAGACCTGATTTCGTTTCGTGGCAAGCTTGCGGTTGCTGCCCTTTCGAATCCCAAAAAGTGCAGGTCGTGTTGCCCATTGGCTTTGCTCGTTCGATTTCGATCCTGCAAGTGCAGGTTCGTGTGGGAGAGAGCTCGCAGGAGTGGTTGACAAATTTCGGTAGACATTTTGAGAAGCAGCTTGTTGTTGTTTGCTGCATTTTTGGATCCAAAAAGTGTAGGTTTCTTGATTTTGCGGGAGAGAGAGAGAGAGAGAGAGTCGACAGACTCGGTTTGAATGGCTCGAATCGAATCGGAGGACGACGGATCGATTTTCGTACCTGTACGAAGCGTCGGCGCCATGTTGAAGTGTTCAGCATCATCAAATGAAGCATGCACTTGTACTAGTAGGACAGGACAGAGCAACTACGCACAATAGTGTACACTTCCAGCAGCCTGCAGCAGCCATTGAGACAAACCGCGTTCGTTGAGGTGGAGAATAATGAATGGATGACTGGGCTGTTCGACTCTGTGTCGCGGTCGTGATCGTTGCGCGTTGGTCTGCGTTGTGGGAGAGAAGGAAAGAACGGAGAGGCATGAAAAAAAAAGCGGGAGAGGAAGTCAAATTTGCTGCCATGTCTCTCATTATTAATCCGACGCGAAACCAAAGTGTTCAGACTCGATGACGAGAAAACGGAGGGACAGTACGCGCGAGCGATGCGGCGCAGTCACTTGAGCGACTTGCAGGACATGCTGCTGCTGTATCCATTCTTCATTGCTTTTGTGCGTGTACCCATGCTGGAATTGCTGTTGGAGCTTGGCAACAGCAACAAGAGGTGCAGATCCTGAGAACAAGCGCAGGGCTGACTCCCTGCGTCTCTGCGTCAGCTCAGCCGCAGAGACGCGAAGGATGGATGCGCGATTTTCAAAAAAAGTATGAAAAGAGGGTCGATGGCAAGCTGTTTGACATTGGACTTGCAAAGCCCAAACTCGTGTGCTTGTTTGCTCCTTTGTGCGTAGGCTGCATGCACATGAGGCGCGTTGACCAGAGAAATGAAGCCAGCAGCAAAGGAGCCATCTGAACTCCGACAGGCAAGCGGCCACACAGCGATTCGATTGCAGAACATGCTGGGCGGATGCCACACCAAACCGCTCAGATGGATACCCTTTTGCAGGCACCAGCCGATTTATGTGGGCACCTGAGCAGCTCAGCAGATGTTTCTTTTGTGGCTTCATCACCATGCGTGAAGAAAACCAAGAGCTCCAAGATGGATGGAGACGACTGTCCATGAGCGCGAAGCTTGGATGCAAATGAGCATCGAGGGATTTTCGAGTTCACGATCAAACGAGGTGCAGCGAGCTGGACACGACAGAGTCTTCTAAAAATCAAAGCCAAGTGTCGAAGAGCAGGCAGCTCAAATGAACTCTCGAAGCGGAGCCATCTGGTTGGTTCTAAAAGCAATGGAGTTTAGATTGCAGGATCTTGACGCCACTGAAACCATGGAAGCCAACCACCTCCAATTGCTGTGATGAAGGCTGACGAAGGAATGGAACGCGAAAACAGCTGTGCGTCCAGAGCTGGATGCTGTCGCGGTCCCAGCTGCTGGTGCGTTCTGTTCCTCCCCATTCATTCTGCGCCAACACGCTTCCCTTTTCAGCTTCGAAATGATCCGCCAGAACCTAAATGCCAAGTTTGATTCAAGCCAGCAAGCCTCCCAAATGCTAAAACCCGACCAAACTTCAGGACGAGGCTCCAAAGTCATCATTCCTGCACCAGGTGGCTGGCAGGCTGGCTGCGGCAAGATCGAAAGGCAGAATCCACCCACACATATGTGCTTGCGTGTCGCGGCTGGACGAACTGACTGTGCATGCCGTCCGACAAGCGCCATTCCTGCCCAGCGCTCTCGCTCCATTTCAAAGACGCCTGGCATCGCGTCGCTTACTCGCTCGCTCGCCTTGCTGGCCGCGCATTGGATCGCCTCCTGATTTGCGTGCTTGCTGCTGCCTTGCACATTGGCGAGAGCTGTCCGGTTCGCGAGAACAAACCGCTGATAACAAGAGGGGAGGCGAACACTAGCAGTGAACAAACCGAACAAGCAAGGCTTGCTGGCCGTGTGCTGTGCGTCCGTCCAGTTGTGCGAGTTGTTTTGCGCTGTCTGAGGTCGGAAGATCTTTCTTCGCCTGTTGCTGTTCAGTCCAAAAAATAGAACGAAATATTTGGTGGCGAAAGCGAGTTGAGCGAGTGGCAGGATCACGGAAAGAGAAAGGGAACCCATCGATCTTCCCGTTCTTTCTTCCTTGCAGCGAGAACAGACACAGCAAGTCGAAGAGAACAAGTGCAAGCGCCATACAAAGAGCAAGTGAGCGAGGAAGAGGAGAGCGAACACGCAACTGAGCAAGTGCCCGCGCACACAAGTGCAAGCAGGCAAAGAGAACGTTTCAGCCACCTCGATCAAGATCCTCATCCACGGTACATCCCTCGGTTCGACTCTTGTATGGTCGCTTGTATGGTCGGCGTCCAGAAAGAAGAAAAAGTGTATGTATCTTGGCGCTGGCCTTTCTGCGAAACGCTTTTCTCTTTTGTTGTTGTGAAACGGCATTCTCTTTGTGTGTGCAGGTCCATCCTCAACCAAAAATGGGTGGCTAACTTTGTGTGTGTGTGTGTTGTTTGGTGCAAAAATGGCATGATGATTTTTTTGGATCTTCGCAGCTGTTGCGATTGCCTTGCCGTGTCGCTGGTTTGCTTGCTTGCTCGGTCTGCACGAAGAACGCAAAGCAAGCCAACAACCATGGATGACGTCTTTGTGGACTCGCTCTTGGTCCCTGAGATGCGATTCGCATCAGCCACTCCGCCCTCTTTGCTGTCGACCTGCTCGCGCAGCGGGAGAGCGTCATTTTCGTTTGCGCTCGCGGCAGAGAACGCCACCAGCACCCAAGTCACCACGATGTTCCGCTCGTCTCTCGGTGTCGTCGTCCCACCGCAGTCACTGCACCACGGCCATGGCCACCACCATGCGGCAAGCATGCAAGGCAGCAGCATGGCAGCGTTCCAGTACCAGCACCAGTACCATCAGTACCAGCAGCAGCAGCAGCATGCGGCGTACCACCACCAGTCGCAGATGCATGCGCGCTTCAACGGCGGCAGCGCACCAGAAGACGACGAAGTGTTCCGCCAGCTCTGGTACGAGCCCGAGCACGAGGAGAGTCTGTCGGCGCTGCACATGCGCTTGAGCGGCAATGGCAATGGTGGCTCTTCGTATTCCAACAACAACCTCAAGCAAGAAGCGTATGGAGATGATGATGACGAAGAAGAGCCGGTGATCGAGATGCCGCCGAGCAGCACCAACTCGCTGCTCTTTGAGCCGCTGGATCTGCCCAAGAGCAACAGCAGCACCGGCAGCTTCTCGCTCGAGCAGACGCTCAAGGACGCGTTCCTGAACTTTACGCCCGAGGCGGCGGTGTCCCCATTGGAGAAGATGCAAGCGTCGTCGTTGTCATATTTGCGCGGACCAAGCAGCACTGGCTCAAGGAGCGGTAGCAGTGGGCTCTACGACTCCCGCGGTCAGTACGACCAGCAGCAAGAGTACCACTCGAGCAGCAGCAGCAACAACATCAGCAGCACGTCCAGCAACTCGAGCATCTTGAACGCGATCCTCGGCTTCCAGACCACGTCCTGGATGAACAGCGACAGCACCTCTACCACCACCACCAGCAGTAGCAACAACAACAACAACAGCTTGAATGGCTACCAGCAACAATCCAACAGCATGCGCCAGCTGCTGCTGTCGACGAACTCGCCAGCAAACATGAACATGAACATGCTGGAGAGCTCCAACCCGATCTGGATCTCTGCGTCAATGCTCTCGACGCCGACGTCCCAGCTGCCAGCGCCGGAGCTGGACCGGAAGATCTCGAACAAGAAGTCCAAGGCGCGCCGATCAGCAAAAGCTCCAGGCGGCCGAAGATCCGTTGTAGCCTCCGCACTTGTGCTCTCGCTCGCTGGTATTACCAGCACTGCGAATTGCTCAAATGGCGAGGATGAAAGCTCGCGACACAGCGGGCTGAGCTCCCCATCTGCGAGCAGCGTCCACAGCGACACGGACAACACATCGACCCCAGAGAGCGGCGACAAGAACGCCAAGGGCAAGAAGTGCGTCGAGCCGGGCTGCGTGCGACGAGCGCAGTCCAATAGCCGCTGCAAGGCCCACGGCGGCGGCGCTCGCTGCCAATACACGGGACCTGGAGGCTGCGTTCGAAGCTCGCAGGGCGGGGGCTTCTGCCGCGCACATGGCGGCGGCAAGCGCTGCGAGTACCCGGGCTGCATCCGCGGCCAGCAGCGCAAGGGTCGGTGCTACGTGCACGGTGGCATCCGCAAGTGCCAGATGGGCGACTGCGAGAAGAAAGATCGCGGCAACGGCTTCTGCATCTCCCACGGCGGCGGCAAGCGCTGCGAGCACCCGAACTGCTCGCGCGCGGTGCGGCGCGGTCTGCTCTGTCAGTTGCACGAGATCGCGAGCTAAGTAGTGGAGCAGGAGAGACCCCGAGCGAGTAAAGTAAGGAGATGGACGTAGAATAATGAGAAGAGAGGATTGAGGCAGTACGCGACAAGGAGCAAGTAGCATTGATGAACGAACGCAGCGTGAGTTCAGTTGGTAGTGTTTAGTCGTGACGAACGAGAAGAGATAGAAATGTGGAGCGATAACTAGCAAATGAAAGCTGTTTTAGTGTGGAAATGTTGCGAGTCTCTCTTTCTCCTGCTCGTCTCTCTTTCTCCTGCTCGTCTCTGCCATTTCGAAGCATTAGCATTGCGAAGGTGGTGGACTGAGAACGTTGAGGATTGCGGAATGTGTGAAGCTGGTGGTTTACGACCATCGAATTAAAAGCGCATCAACAATGTGTGTTGAGAGTCCGCGTTGCTCTGACCAACTCATCAAGCGAGCGCTTATGACATGACCGTCCAATACATAGGTTGATGCTGCACGTGCCAGATCGAACACATAGAATGAATGCAAGCAAGAAGTCAACGTCAGTTGGCCGCTGCTGCAGCGTGTGGAGTCAACGAGAAGTCGGGCAAACGGTTGGCACTTTGCAGAGAGAGCGTCGAGTGCGTTTGACAACTGCGCTCGATGTAAAATGGCTCGACAGGCGAGCCAGTGTGAACTCAACTGAGTGCAGCCTGCGTGCTCGATGCGCTCGTCGACGTATCAGAGAAACACGGAGTTCGTCCTGCAGCAGGATCAGTTTCATCAAATTGGTGCTCTTCCCTGTCAATCTGTGATTTCTTTGAGCCAGGGAAGGGGGCACAATTGACTCTGTAATGATGGCTACACTTTTGCCAAAAAGACGAACCAGGATTAGTCGAAATAGCCCTACTCTCTGACTGTGTGTCAGTGCATTTGCGGATCAGAATGAGCACAGTATCGGCAATGTAGAGAGATGTACTGAATCACGTGAGGATGTGAGACATTGAGCTTGAAGTGATTCCACACTCATGAAAATTTGGCAACTGATCAGCAGAAGTCCCCCATTTCAGCCAATCACAGCCTGAGTAAACACTTTCCGAATGAGCCAAAAAACAAACCACATCAACTTTCTATTCCCTTTCAGAACGAGTGCCTCAGTTGTCCGAGTCAAACCTCAAAATGAAGCGCCTTCTTTCTTTGGTAGCAAGCAAGCTTTCTCAAAATGAAGCAGTCGCCTTCCATTCTGCTGAGTTATAAAGGCAAGCGATATCAAAGAGGGATCTAGCAGCGAAGGGCGGATCGTCTGTCCCACCAAACGCGATCGACAACCCTCACTCTTGCTCTTTCACTTGCGCCATTTTTAAAGGCAGACAGACCAGTCGCCAACTGCATAGAAAACTAGTCTGCTGCGCGAACGCCTTATCCATACAACAACAACAGGAAGACGCAGCAACAACAACAGCAACAGGTCCGTCCATTGACGCCGCTCTGCGCAACCGCATCGGTCTGTCCGGAAATCAGTGACGAAGAAACCGCGGCGAACGTGCGCGCGAAGCTGTCCCATCTCCATCACACACGCTCCATCTCTCCCGGTTCGCTCGCTCGCTCGCTCGCGTCTATTTAATCGTATTGGTGTTCAATCCCGCGTGACGAAAAGCGAAAAGCGAGCCACTCGCACAGTCTTTATCGGATCTCTCTTGACGAAGACGAATAAGCACCTTCGTTAAAGGATCGACGTGGCGTGACGGCGGGCGTATTTAATTCTCTTCTCTATTGATGCCGCAGGATGGCGCGCAGACACATCACCAACAACAGCGGCAAGGCGGCAGCAGCAGAACAGGACAGCGAGGACCCTATTCTCGAGCTGGACCACGAGCTCGCATTGGACGTGGCAGGCGCAGATGACGACGGCGACTGTAATGATGTGGCGAAGCCCGACGTGTTCGAGTACTACCAGGTGCTGACGCCGACCGCCGCACGTGGTGCTGGCGGTGTCGGCGCGACCTACTGCTCGACGACCGTCTCGCCCTCGGCCAACAAGTTCTGGATCCCGTCCGAGTCGTCGTTCTCGAGCCACAGCCACCGCGAGGTGAGCGACGGCGGCGAGACCCGCGGCTCGCGGCATTCAACGCGGAGCGACCGCGGCTGCGACTCGACCCACGACTGCGACCTGAACACGCCCTGCCGGGTACGCGGTCGCCCCAAGGGTGGCGCGCTGCCGTCGTCCCACTACTACATCGACTCGCACGGCCGGCTGCGCGTGCGGCGCACGTGGTGGTGCTACACGCGCGTGCGCCGACTGCTCTGGGTGCTGCTGCCGTGGTTCAAGCACGACGACAGCAACACGTTCCTGTGCTCGACGATGATCTCGAACTCGACGCTGATCGTGACGATCTTCTTTATCCGATTGCTGATTAACCGGTTCGTGCTGTCGCTGTTCATCGTGAACGAGGGCGATGAGGTTACTACCGTTGGTCAGCAGCAGCCCACGCGCTGCCACGAGTTCTCGCAGGAGTTCCTGGAGCTCTTCTCGTACTCGCTGATTGGGAACGTGATGCTCTGTCTGCCGGCGTTCGACTTGTCGATGTGCAGGCTCTTCAAGAAGAAGAAGAAGAAGACATCAACGCAGACCAAAGTGCTCTCGTTGGCGTCGACCACGAACGGCGCGGCGGCGGCTTCGGGGATCGCAGTCGACGACGACGAGCCGCAGTTCGAGAAGACGTACCTCTTCACCGTGCTCGAGATGATCGTGATCTTCGAGATTCCCTACCTGATCGTGACGTTCGTGATGCTCGTCTTTCCTGATAGTGAAGGACTCGTGAGCTTGACGGCAAACTGCTACGAAGACCTGACGCCGGGCTACTTTATCGCGTTCCTCATTGCGCAGATCATTGGGCTGCTGGCGTATTCTTTACGGTGGAACCAAATCATCATCTTCCACAAGATGCACGAGCACTTCCTGTGCCAGCGCGGGTGTCTACCCGGAAGAGCGCGCTTCGACTACGTCGAGAGCTCGTTTCGAGTCTCGCTGTTCGCCTCAAAGGAGAGAAAGCGACGCCACGTGACCCAGAAAGAGCTCTACAAGGCGGCGAAATACGGCGACCTGGAGAAAGTGCGCGAGCTCGTGGAAGAAGCGATCGAGATCGACGGTCCGGAATTCTCCGCGAAATGGTACGGCGGCCACGGGTGGCAGATGGGTCAGTCGCTGCTGTTCGCGAAATGCCATCGCAACCCGCTGCACGTCGCGGTGGTCTTTGACCAGGTCGAGGTGGTCGAAGAGCTCCTCTCGAACGGCCACTTTGACGTGCACCACTGGGAGAAAATGGAGCTGCTCAAGATCAACATCTCGTGGGTCTACCGCTTCCTCTTTGAGATTGTGTCGTTCTTGAAAAGATCGCACTTCGCCGTCGACAAGACCCGGCGCGTGTTTGGACCCGCGGGGCTCTTCAAGTCGACGCTGCTCACGCCGCTGCATGTGGCCGTGTCCATGGGCAACACGGACATGGTGCTGATGCTGCTGCGCTACGGCGCGGACCCGAACCTGCCGGCGCTCTCGAGTCATCGCAAGTACGCGACGCCGGCGTTGTTCTGGGTCGTCAACAAGGAGTGCACCCGCTTGCTGCTGGATGCGGATGCAAACCCGCTGTACGTGCCAGGAAAAGGCATCTACCTGACACCTTTCGAGGTCGCGAGACTCACGGGCAACGTCGCAGTGGCCCGGCAAATGGAGAAGTACGGCGGCGACATGGCGCTCACGCCCTTGCACGACGCGGCCTCGAAAGGTTTTAAGGACGAAGTGCGCTTCTACCTCGAGCATGGTGCGGACCCAAATTGCTTGGGCGAGAAAGTAACCGGTTACTTCCGACGTACTCCGCTCCATTGGGCAGCGATGCGTGGCGAGACGGGGGTGATGAAGGTACTGCTGCGATATGGTGCAGAAGTGGACGCGAAGGACGTCTTTGGCCGCACACCGCTGATCTGGGCGTGCGTGCTCAACCGCGTGAGGGCCGTTGAGCTGCTGCTGCTCAACGGCGCGAACGTCAACCTTCGGGACGTGCAGGGCGACCCGATCCTGTGCATCTGTGCGGCGGGGGCGTGCACGACCATGTCGACAACTATGGGCGGTGGCGGTGCTCCTGGCGGAGCTGCCGGTGGTGTTGGCAGTGTGAGCAAACGCAATGAGAACAACGATCGCAACGGCGATGGCGGCGGGGGAGGCGATCGCGAACGCAACGACGACCACGACCATCTCCAGCACTCGTCGCTCGCGAGATCCATGGACCCGCAGATCTTCCAGGCGCTCAAAAGCTACGGAGTCGACATCCACGCGACCCGCCAGTGCAATGGCGACAGCGCACTGCACGTCGCGCTGCGCAAGAACAACGAGAGCGCGGCGATCATGTTTGTACGCGCGGGGATCAGCTTGACCGCGGTCAACTACATGGGACAGCGCGCCATGGACTGCGCGACATCGAGCTCACTGAGGTACGCGATCAAGAAAGAGGCTGGACACCGCGATGTGATGATCAGTTACTGCCACTCGCATGCGCCACTTGCTCGGAAACTGAGAGACGCGCTCGAGAAGGCCCACGTGACGACGTGGATCGACTCGATGGACCCGAGCGGGATCACGGGCGGCTCGATCTGGCGCCAGGAGATCGCGCACGGCATCCAGTCGAGCGCGCTCGTGCTCGCGATGCTCACGGAGGACTACCCGGCGTCCCAGTGGTGCATGAAAGAGCTCGCGTTCGCGAAAATGCAGAATGTACCCGTGGTCGCGATCCAGTGCGAAGACATGGAGATCACCGAGGAGCTCCAGGTGTATCTGTGGACGCGCCAGATTGTGGATTTTCGACCGGCGATCAAGCACATTGAGCACAACAGCACTGGGCACACGCACTCGCCTTCCGGTAAGCGCAGCAACCACGCTGGTGGCGACAATGACGAGTACTTGCTTGCGGAGGGTGACAGTGCGCTCGCCGAGAGCGAGCCACAGCCTGAGAGCACCAGCGCTGGGAAGTTTACACACGACTACGACGAAGACAAGTTCCGCAACTGCATGCGGCTGCTGCTCGACGGCATCCAGGACCAGATCGAGGAGCACCGGTTGCGCGTCGAGCAGCGCCAAGCGCACCACAAGATGCTCAAGCGCAGCAAAGCGATCGTGAACAACCATAACGACTCCCATGATGATGGCGATGAGTCGTCCGAGTCGGAGGACGAGCTGACAAAGCAGCGACCTCTGGTCGAGCGTCGCGGCGACGGTAATGGTGGTGGTGGCGAGGCGGGTGATAGCGGATCCAAACTCAATGGCGCTATAGAGGCAGACTTTGCAGCTGGTGCTGCGCTGGACTTGGCTGGACCTTCACACTCATCAGCACTGTCATCGTCGTCATCATCGTACGTGTTTATCGCGAATGGCGACTACCACCGGTCGTTCTGCCAGCGGCTCAAGACCACGCTCGCGAAGCAGGGCGTGCGCGCTGTGGTCGACCAGGCGGTGCCGGCGGTCCAGTACTCGTACCGGTCGGCGAAGAACAACGCGGCGTCGAATGGTCGTAGTGGACGAAGAGATGGCGATGAGCGAGCGAGTCGCGGTTCACGCAGTTCGCACTACGAAGACGACGCCGCGAGCGTGGCGGTGCAGGCGCGTCAAATGGCCGCAAAGGACTCGATCCTGGGCTGCTCTGCAGTGCTGATCGTGATCTCCCCATTGTCTGCGAAGTGCGACGTGCTCGCCGACCAGTTGGCGTTCGCCGAGGACCGCGGGAAGCTCATCATCCCCGTACTGCTGTCGCTGCACACGGTCGATCTCGCCAAGCGATACACGTTCTCGCGCAGCATCATCCACCATTTCAACACGTCGATCGGCTTTGAGCAGAGCGCCGAGACGCTCATCACGTACTTGCGCGCTCAAGCGCAGGGTTCCGAGCGTCAGCAGCGCAGAGATCGTCGTGCTCGTCGAGCGGCAGCACGAGCGAATGGGGAGGACGGCGGCGGCAGCGGCAGCGACGGATTCTACTCGCCAACATCGTCGTCGAGGTCTTCCAACAACACGTATTTGCTCCCGTCAGACTCGCCATCGCATGGCGAAGAGCTCTTGCCGACGATCCCGATCAGCTCTTCCTCGCAGCGCCGCCAGCCGCCTCCAGGAACAGGAACGAGTGGCCACGGATGGAGCGTCTCGCCTACTGTTGCGTCGCCGAGTGGGAATGGTGGCGGTGGCGCAGCAGACAATGGCGACGCCGAGGCGCTTCTGTACCAGCAGCAGCACCTCCACCACGACCTCAGCCTCAGCAATGCGGGCAGCAGCAACCAAAATTCGATCGCGAGTGCAGCGAGTTCCCGCCCGGGTCGCGCCAACAACAGACGGTTGTCGAGGCTTTTCAGCAACGGCAGCACGCGCACGACCGAGTACCTGGGCTGAGAGGAGAGGAGTGAGGGCTTTTCACATGAAGAGCTGTGAAGGCTGGAAAGTTGTATCTACACATGAGTGAGTGAGACGTGCTTCGAAGTACCTGTTTAAAGTAAAAGTGCATGCATAAAGAAATTGCGACAGCAGTGCACCGCAAATCAAATAAAACGAGCTAATACCTTTGAGTCTGTTGTTGTCTCTTGCTGGTGGAGATGAGGCATCGAACACACTGGTGTCAAGTGTGGGTGGTCAATGAGAGGCTCTCAAGTCACATGGGCAGGTTCCATTTGAGCTTGTGAGTGTGTGGGTGTGGGTGACAAGTGGATGGTGCAGCGCGTGGGTGACTTGAGGTAGCAGCACCTGAACATGGAGACTGAGTGATGGGTGAGTCGCTCACATCGTTTCGACTGGTAGACCCATGATGAACCGATTTCGAATAGCCACCTTACTTGCTGAGTGATATGGGTGGGGCTGGCTGGCTGCTTTGCATTACCGTCTCTGGCTAGAGCACCTTCTTTCTCTCTCTCTTCTTCCTCGCCTTTGTCTTTGTCCATTTCTTCTGCTGCTTGAGCCCTCATGGTCCTGGGATACTATTAGTCGTCTTGGCTTTCTTGCGCGCGTCCTGGAATGTGGTCATGCCCTGACCAGAGCCCACGACGCCCACGCGGCCGCCGACGGTCTCGGGGGACGCAAAGATGCTCGTGCCGCGCTTCGAGAGCACGCCGCTCGCCCCCTTCACTTTCTTCTTCTGGGCATTGTGCTGGAACGACTTCCAGTCGTTCTGCTTGAGGTTGCGCTCGTTGTCGATCGTCTTGTGGCGATTCAGGCTCTTGATCGCGCGCAGCCGCTTGCGCTTGCGCTCCTTCTCGGCCTCCGAGTCGGTCGGCAGGATCTGCAGGTTCTCCGGCACTTTGATCGGCTTCTCAATCACGGCAACGAATGGCTTCGACGGGGCTTTAGCAGTAGATGCGCTGGGCTTTGCTGCTGCTGCTGCTGTAGCTGTACCAGGAACACTAGTAGCGCCAGTACTGGGAGCCAATGCGCGCATGTACTCGTAGGGCACTTCCTCCGAATTGCCGTACCCATCAAAGAGCACCTGGAAGCCGTGCTCTGTGACTTGCGTCACCGCGCAAGTGTAGAACTGGCTGTCGACGTAGTACTTGGCTTCGCACTGGAAGCCCACGCCGATCGCGTGCTTTGGCGGCAGTGCGCCTGCGAGCGGGATCTGCGGCACTGCTGCCACAGCGCGCAGAGACTCCTCTGAGAGCTCGTCCTTGTTGCCAAAGCCCAGGTAGTGCACATTGAACGTGTTGCTCGACGTGACCGACTCGATGTACGCCGGGTACCACACGCCCTTGGACTGCGCCTCGACGATTGTGCCAGGCGAGAAGCGGAGCTCTACACATAGTAGAGCAGCATGGAAATAAAATACCACATCAGACATCGCTAAGAAAGAGAGAGCTTTAGGACCGCCGGACAATAGACGAAGCGGCGACAATACGCACCAAGCTCCGACTCCACGTTGCTCTGTTCATTGTGCTGTGCTGCAGCGATCGGAGGCTGCTCATCCGTGCCGCTGAGCTTCAGATCGATCTGCAGAGCAACGCGCAATGTAAACACGCATCACCGGCATAGAACGTCAGTCAGTGGATCATCTACCGTGCGTGGCTTGCAGATAGAAGAGATACAAAGTACCATTTCTTTCGTGAGGCGGATCACTTCGACGAGGTCTCGGGCGATGCCCAGGAACTCCGCGTTCTGAGGGTCGCTCTCCAGCAGCTCGTGGATGCTCTCCAGCTGCTGCGTGAACGTCCGCAGCCGCGTCTGCAGCTCGTCCAGCGCCACATCCGACGTCGCCATCTCTTCCTGCTCCTTTCCTTTTTGTTTGCTCTGAGTGAATGAGGCGAGCTGCAGGGGTTTTAGCCTACACTCCAAAGTGGTTCAGAAGGTGCATTCGCCTCCAGAACTCAAACAGTACCTAGTAGGTTAAGGGTTACCTTGTGAGTCAAGGTTGCGACATGAAGGGTGTGTGGCCCACATGGAGCGTCGAATCAGAGTTGTGACTGGATCTCATTGTTGATCGATCCGTTGCAGGCGAAAGGACCTGTCAGATGCTCGCAAACTCCCTACATCAGAAAAGCGCTTCAACATGCAAGAAGCTCATCCACAAAGCGCTCCTTTCTCTTGCGAACAAATGACGAATCGGCAATCGCTTCGATTGAGACTGAGAGCAAGAAGAACCCATGCGCTTCTGATTCAAAGCTGCTGCAGAAATCGCAGTCCCCATTCTGAAACGCTGTGGTTGCTGTGAATGAAGGCTGCTTTGTCGCCTCCGCAGTCTAACCTGGTTGCACACAGCCTTGTGTGTGAGAAGAGTGACATTTTCGAGGTGGATGCATCATTACAGCAAAATACAAAAGCAACAAACTCCATGGCCAAATAAAAGATCAGAAGGCTGCAGCTTCTCTGTCCAATAAATATCGTTTGAGGAAATAGTCGTTGGACGCTCGTTCGATCCCTTGCTCGCGATCCACTTACTCTCTGCGAACCTGGGGTCTCTGGACACTGTCTGTCGGCGAATGTTCTTCTTGAGCGGGACGCACGCGCCATCGCCATTCTTCCGATTACTTACAAATTCGACGTGTCCATGGCGTCGATCGACATGGTCACCTCGTCCGACTTGCGCTCGAGGATGCTGATCGACGACGCCGAGCCCCGTCTCGACTTTGGCTCGATCACATTCATGATGTTCACAAAGTGGTTCACACCAGGGTTTTCATTCACGGTCATCTCCTTCTGCTCCGAGTCGCTGTCGTTGTTCTCGTCCTCGCTGTCGCCGTCGTCGCCGCCGTGAACGCCCGCGTACGAGAGATCGTCGAACGCTTCTTCATCGAGATCGTCCGAGATTCGCCCCATCAGAGACGAAAAGTTGCCGATCATGGCTTGTGACAAGCTCATGTCGGACGAGATTCCCCGCGAACTCGACGTCGCGCTTGCACCGGTCGACGGAATGATGAATGACGACGATCCGATGAAAGACTGAGACGGACGACTCGACGGCAAGCCGAACGGGGGAAGGTGATCGCCACCGCCGCGGTCGCTGTTCATGCTCAAGCTCTGCGTGCTGAGTCTCCTGCGACGGACGCTTCCAGGGAACCCATTCGCGCTCGCGTACGTGTTGAGCAGAGAGTGGCTGCTGCTGACAGAGATGAAGCTGTCGCAGACACCACTACGCTCGTCCATGTCGCCGCCTTGACTGCTTCCAGCGTAACTCGACAGCTGGTCCATGCTGCTGAACTTTGGGAGCTGGTAGTTGTCGACCGTGATGCCGTACACTTCTTCTCGCAGCGAATCAAGCAGCCGTTCAAACGACTTCTCAAAGCCCATCATGTCACCCTTGCTGAAGAAATGGTAGAAATCGCTTCGTGACAGACTGTACTTCATGTCGAGTCCAAAGTCGAGGCGATTCACGACCACCGGCATGATCCGCTTGCCCTTGTCCTCTGCGAACGCGAGCTGGTCCTTCACAAGCTGACTCGTCAGCGTTTTCTCTGAGAGCACAACGACAAACGCCGAGCATTTCAAAATCGCTTCTTTCGCTTCCAGAATGCGCCGCGACATACCGTCGTCGGACGGTCCGGAAGAAGATGAATGCTCGCTCTCTTCGTTACCTTCGTCGATCTTCGACGGCAGCTTCTGGAGACGATGGC
The DNA here is from genome assembly GCA_023333815.1 of Globisporangium recalcitrans. NCBI lineage: Eukaryota > Oomycota > Peronosporomycetes > Pythiales > Pythiaceae > Globisporangium > Globisporangium recalcitrans. The sequence goes on along the minus strand of JAASFO010000081.1, from coordinate 11,973 downwards.
GGTGGTCGAGATAGCATCGGAACCCGCCGTCGCGGCACAGATCAATGCACAATTTCTTCACAAACCGTCCGTGGTGGTCGCCGTGGCAAATGAAAACAAACTGCTCGCCGCCAGCAGTAGCGCTCTCCAACTCCTGGAAAGTTTCCAGGATAGTCCCGCTCGTTTCGCGGATATCCTGCAATGCCGTCGAGTTGTTGCCACTTCCGTTCGCTGCGGAGGAAGCAGACGCGGCGTCTTCAGGCTGCTCGGGACGGTGAAAGTAGTAGCCACCTTTGTCGAGTACAATGCTGTTGGATATGATGTTGGAGCACCCAGTATCTGCAAAGTCGTCGTTCATGCTGCTCGCGCTGCTGACACGACTCAAGCCGCCACCACCCATGTCGAAATTGCTGTACCCGCCACCACCGATGTTTCTCCTTGAGCCACCATTTCTGATAGATCCCTGGGATCTGTGTGCTCCAAGGCGCGTCAAGTCGTGCACACTCTTGTTGCTTCCAGCAATGTCACCGTAGATGCCGCCTCCAGTAACAGATCGCGCGCTGTCGAAGATGCTGTTCTCCATCGTCGTGTCCGCCAATGAGCGTTCATCGAACTGCATGGTGTTGAACAGGTTTGTACCATTCGAGCTCACTGCCGAGTGGGTCTTCAGTAGACCACCATGCGAGCGAGCGTTCCCTGACGAGTGCATACTTTGGTTGTTCATTGTATCGGTCCCGGCTCGACGGATGATTTTGCGCATGTTGTCTTCTTTCCGCTTCTCGATCTCATCGCGCAGACCGTCCAAGAGTATCCGCACTTGCTTCTTGTAGGCATCTTCGTCGTACTCGTACACAATCTCCTTCTCGTTCGCTCTCTCGACGGTCGTGATCGCAGGCTCGAACGGAATAATCTGGCGCGTGTACAAATACACCTGCAACTCTTCCGAGATCTTGGCATTCTCGGTGGAGATCGCCAAAATCGGCGTCCCGACTTGCTTCGCGAGCGCCAGTTCTTTCAGACACCACTCGGACTGCGAGTAGTCGTCTGTGATCACACAGAGCACGACTGCCGCATTCGTGATCCCGCGCGCGATCTCTTCTCGCCACACAGCGCCTCCGCCGATTCCGCTCGGGTCCATCAGGTCCAACCACGTTGTCACATTCGAATCCTCCAGGCTTTTCCGGAGCTTCAGCGCGAATTCCGTGTGTGAGTGGGTATAACTGATCATCACATCACGCGTCCCTGCTGCTCGCTTGATCTCAAACTGCAAGCGTGTCGACGTGGTGCAGTCGATTGGGCGGAACCCGTCGTTGTTGGTGCGCATGATGTCGCCGCCAAGACTGAGAATCGCAAGCGCAGTCTGCTGATCATCCAACTTGACTGCGATGTGGAGCGCAGTGTCGCCAGTCGAGCGCAGCTGGTGGTTGATGTCGCCGCCGCGACTTGTCATTGCCTTGAACATGTCAGCGGTAGTGCCACCAGCACACGCAGCACACAGGATCGGGGTCATGTCACTGTCGTCGACGATGTTCGGGTCGGCGCCATGAGCGAGGAGGACGCGCACAGCGTCGAGACGATTTACACGTGCCGCCCAGTGCAATGGGGTTCTACCGCGAGCATCCTGAGCGTTCGCATCTGCTTTTGACTCCAGTAGCAGCTCCACCGCATTCACAGCTCCGTTGACCGCAGCCCAGTGCAGTGGTGTGCGCTTGTTCAAACCAATGTACCCAAGCTCGCCGAGGCAGTCGGGGTCCACTTTCTTTCTCAGGAAGTACCGGATCTTGTTCGTGTCGTTCATTGCAGCGACCGTGTGCAGCGGCGTGAGCGCGACGTCGCCTCCCCAGTCTTCCAGAACCTGCGCGACGGCGTAGTTATGTCGCAAGTACGCCAGCTGAAGCACTGTGATGGTGTTCATGTGGCCTGGGTCAGGGATCGCGAGGTGGTTCGCGCCGGCGATCAGAAGCTCGCGCACAATGTCCGGGTGGTCAGCTAGAAAGATCGGAGGCAAGCGACTCTCGTACCTGTACGTCGACTTGGAGCACAGATTCACGTCCGCTCCGTGCTCCAACAGCCAGCGAACCGCATCCACTCGTCCTGTGGAGACTGCGCAGTGTAGCGGCGTCACGAGCGTCGTTTTGAAGATCGATGAGTGTGTTTCTTCAGCAGAGACAACGGGCTTGCGGATGAAATAGCTCGCCAAGTACCAGAACAGGTCGCCCGTCGAGAAGCGCACGCGGGAGACTTTGTCGTACGCGTTCACAACAAACCTTGCACGGTACAGCAGCTCCATCGCCGCGATATTGCCCTGGTACGCCGCAACGTGCATCGGGTTCTTCTTCGCAAAGCCAAACATCCAGAGCGCCATCTTCGCATCCGGGTACAGTTCTTTCGCGAAATCTGGTCCCAGCGTAGCCTTTGCGATGCGCAGCGAGCGTCGAAGCAGCCGCAAATCTCCAAGCTGGGCTCCGCGGAATAGCCGCTTCTTGATATCTGCCACAATCGCCGATCTCTTTGGAGGTGGGAGTGCAGCGGACACCGCCGTACCGTCGGTACCTGCCTTGAGGTGTTGCCGCAGCTGATGCTGCTGGCGTCGTCGCAACTTGGAGCGCAGCATGTGCGCCTTGATGTCGCCCGTCTGGTCGCTCTCCTTGAACGCGCCAAGCTGCATCTTCAGGTGCTCGCGGAAACGCGCAAAGTATCGGATCTGCATGAACGTGATCCAGTAAATGAACATCGCCCCCGCGCAGAAGAGGTACGCCGCCGTGTGGTCGCCGCAATCCTTGAAGAGCTTGCCGCTTGTCAGAAAGAAGAGGAACACGACCGCGATCGAGCCTGTGTACAGGAACACGACCACGCCCGTGACTTCGCAGAACTGCAGGAAGAACGTGCGCTTGACCTTCTGCAGTCGTCCGGCGTTGTCGATGCGCTCCTCGCGCTTGAACGGCTCAAAGACGCGGAGCCCCGACGCCGGGAGTCCCAGGATGATCGACGCGGGGAACAAATGGTACATGAGCGCTGCGAGCGCCACGGTCGGTCTGCAGCCCTGGTCTCGCGAGAACATGCGGTGGACTGGGTTTCGCACGTACAAGCTGCCGTCTTCAAACTCTTCGTCGCGCTTGTACCCGTAGAAGACCACGAGCCCGATGACGTCGAGCACGACGATGATCTCGACGATGCGCACCAGGCGGATCGCAAAGTACGAGTTGAGCTTGAACTTGCCGTTGAGGTACTTTCGCGGCAGCGGCTTTGGCGGCTGCTGGGACGTCGCATTGAACTGCACAGTCATGTGCTCAGGCGCCACGACCTGGCTCTTGTGCATGCCACGCAGCGTCTCCTCCACGTAGCTCACAGCGGTGGCGCGCTCGTTGCTCGCGCCGTACTCGTTCTGGTCGTACACGTTAAAGCTGCGCTTGTACTGGGACAGGCTGGTTGTTCCCGTCGTTGTGAGGCGGTGGTTCACGCCCCCGCCAACACCAACACCATGACCATGACCACCGCCGCCGTCGGGACGGGACCGCCGCGACGGCATGGGCTGCAGCTCGTACTCGAACTCGTGCGTGAGATCCACGTCGTGCGCCGTGTCGGTCCCCGTCGACGACTGCGACACGAGCGACGCGCGGCTGCTGCTCTCGCTGTTGAACGTCTCCTGCTTGGTCAGTTCGCGCGTCTGCTGCTGCTTGCCGGTCCCGTCAATAGTGCCTGCCGCACCGGGAGGCGTGCTCAGCTTCGAGTAGCTCGCTCTCTGTTCCATCCGTTCTGTCAGCAGCTATCTGACGCCAAAGGAAACAAGAGAGAATGCGGAAATGGGTAGGACCGCTATCTGTCACTCGCTCGCCTCTTTTATTAGGAGAGAGAGAGAGAGAGAGAGGAGAACGGACTCTGCGGATGGCGCTAAAGAGAGAAGAGAGCGAGACGCGGATCGACAGAAGAGCGTGGCTGGTGTACCGCTCGCTCGCTCGCTCGCTCGCTCACTCGCTTCTTCACTGAGACGCCACAGACACAGAGACACTCGAGAGTCTTTGACTGCGCAGAGACTCCTCCCACCCTCGCGTTCACTTGGTCTCTTTTTCGCTTGTGTGTGTGGCTTTGCAAGTCAGTCTGATAGACAGACAGTGTCAGTGTGGTCGTGATGTTGTGAAAATACTGATGTTTTCCGTTTTTCAGGGTGTAGGCGAGAAAGTAAATGACCGTGAGGAAGGAATTATGGCGACTTATAGCCAATGAGAGTGCGTGAGTGGAGCTGTAAACTACCGACTGTACCACCATTTGTGGTGCCTTTTGAGACGATTGTTTCTGCAAAATGGCACAGAAGCGAAAGTGGATAGTGCGACAAGGAGAGAAGCATGGATTGTGGCTATAGTGGAGCACTTTTGGGACAAACCATTGTCGGGTGGATCGTCACTGGACTGCCGCAGGCTTAGCTCTGTTGGACACATGAGACCGATGTTGCTGTCGATGCTGCGCGTAGGGTCCTGCGTGTTCTCCTGAGGCGCCAAGTGCTTTAGGCTCTCTCTCGGATTTGAAAAGAGCGAGGTGCCTCTTGCAATCAGATGAAGAGCCCTGCCTTTGACGTTGTGGGTGTATCCAGTGAAACTCAGACGATGGGAGATAGTTGGACAAGTGACGGTTCCATCATCACTGAGTTCTCACCCACACTCATACAAAAGAACACATGTGGATGGGAAAGGAGATGCAGGTGGCAGGTGGGCGGGAACTCGATTCGACACTGCATTCAACTGACACTCGCCTGTTTGAGCCGCGGATACAAACGCACTGCAGAAAGCTGAAATGAGTGCAGCGAGGCGTCACCACATCTCCGTTGTGGAAAGAGTTTTTCCGCGTGATTTATTTCACCAAGCTCCATCAAAATGGATTTTGCTGCTGCAAACAACACACGCAAATCTGACGAGATGGATTTTTAATCGAAACGGCGAAGCTGATTTGGAATCAGGTTTTTGCTCTGCCAAACGATCACCATAAACCTTGAAACCCATGTGGCCCACTCAATGCAAATTACATCCTCGGTTATGTAATTTACGACTCTGCTGCCACAACCTGCAAGTAATCAAGTCACAAGCTACTCACGCAGACTTCTCTTTGCCACCAGCTGGTGGCACTGCTGGAGCTGAAGCTCCAGTTCCATTCCCGACTGCACCAGCTCCGACTCCACCAGCTCCAGCGCCTGCATCTGGAGCGTCGCCCATCGGGAGCTCCGGCACTTGGAAAATGGAGCAGAGCACCGACACGAACGTGCGCAGGATCACCGCCGCGCCGCACAGGATCACCCCGTAGACCAGGTACACGTCCACGAGGTACGTCTTGTACAGCGGCTGCGCGTTCTTCACAGGAAGCAGGAAGCTCGGACCGAACTCCACGACCGATGCGACAAAGTCCGCGGCGCGCTCCGCTCCACCACCGGCACGGACGAGCTCTCCGGAGTGCACAGCACAGGCTCGAAAATCACGCTCATCGAGCAGCTTTTCCACTGCAAGCTGCACGTTCTGCTCAGTGAACGTGTGGGAATCCAAGAGCAGCCCTGCGCCAGCGCGAACAACAGTGCCGACGCCTTCCCACTGGACATCAAGAATCGATATCAATCATGGGACCAGTCAACACTCGTATGAGCCATTCAGGAATGGGCAAGCACAAGCGCGGCAACAAAGCACCATGATAACGCACCTGCTCCGCGGAGAACGGGATGCCGAGGATCGGGATGCCGCTGACCAGCGCTTCTTGGATCGACTGGAATTCGCCCGCGGTGATGAGCACAGAGACCGGCGAGTGGGTCATGAGCATCGCTTCATCAGCGTCGTCACCAACGAAGAACAGCGACGCACGCGATCGCGAGCGGAGATCGAACGCCGCTTGCTCCTGCAGACTGATCTTCCACACCAGACGCGCATCGACAGCTTCCAACCCATCGATCTGTCGTCACAAACATTCGCGGAAACCATGTAAGAAAAGCAAATTTCGGGTCGGCGAGAGAGTAGGAACGAACATTGATACTAGGGCAACAAAAAGCTCACCAGCGTGGCGACAAAGTGCGGCGAGAGCGGGATGTCGGTCTGGAAACTGACGAGCACGATGGGTCTCGCGGTCACGTCGAGCGCGAGCCACGACATGTACTCGAGCGGCAAGTGCGCGTCCGCCTCCTGCAGTCTCCGCGAGCGCAGCACGCCGACCATCTGGAACTGCGGCGCCATCGGCCGCGCAGAGTCGAGCCCAAACACCGAGTTGACGAGCACGAGCTGCTGCCCGTAGGCGTGGTGTTTGCTGTCAATGTCCACGAGCCCGTGCTCGCGGCGCACTTGGTTGATCTCCTTGTACACCTGCACCATCACCAGACGGAAGCGGAGCCGGTAGTAGCTGTTCAAGCAGCGCTCGAGCACACTTGTGGTCTGTAACGATATACAAAGGCACACACAGACGAGTCAGTATGGTTTACTGCAATTTCCAGCCTTGGTGATGAAAATGCTGAAGCAGGTAGCATATCAATTCCAAGTCTTCTTACGTGCATGGAAAAATTTGAGAATGGCGCGGGGATGTACGCGGGCGGCGAGTCCATGTCGAGGAGCAAGTGCGGGTCGTTGACAACGTACGGGAGCTGTAGCGCGTGGCACGCGTCCAGCCCTGCAAAAGTGTACCGGTCAACGATCACGAGGTTCGGGCGGTCGTCCTCGAGGTTCTCCATCAACGCGCCAAACATCGGGCGCTGGAAAGACGCGTAGTGCCGGAGCGTTGCCGCGTAGCTCTCGTAGACGCCGATCGTGGACAGTTCCTCGAGCTCGAGGTAGTTGCCTCTTCCTTTCCCGACAATGTTGCCCAGCGAGATGAACTCCAAGCGCTCAATGTCGCTCACCCATTGACGGCAGTTCTATACCAGCAGCAGGGAACAAGAGTAAACCGTTAACACGATATCATGCACATATAGCTACGCTGGAGCGTTGAGTGTGAGATCAAACGAACCTCTGGCAAAGCAAACCCGACGCGATAGCCTCGGTAGAGCAGCTCCTCTGCGAGGTGCTTGAGCGGGAGCACTTTGTCCAGCACGGGGATGCTCACGAGCACGATGTACCAGTCGCTAGGCGCTGGGAACGAAAGTCCACCGCCGACGCCGAGATCGTCACTGGAGCTGCCGGTGCCAGCACTCGCGCGAGCGATGCAGAACAGCAAGCACACGGCGAAAATGAACCACGAGTTGAGCTTCCACAGCAATTGCAATCGCGTGAGAAACGCGGCCGATCGTGGCGACGCATTTGAGCTCGGACGCTGCTGCTGCTGCGGCTGCTGGGGCTTGGCGCTGCTGCTGGCTTTCGCGAGCTTGTTCGCAGCCGTGGGCGAGCGCGTCAGCTGCACGTGGTGGATGCGCATGGACGCGAACGGCTGCACGTCCAGTGAGCGCAGCACACTGGCGCCGCGCTGCTTCGCCGCCGCCACCACCGCCTGCCGATCTTCCGCAGGAGTACTCGAGTCCGGTGCGTCACCAGTGTTGGCGCAGTCCATGGTCGCCATCGAGTCAACAGCAAGATAGAAAAGAGAGAAAGCTCTAGCGCTCGCTCTTCAAGTTGCTCTTTCTGCGTCGCCTCTGTCCGAGGAGATAGGTGTCCACGCGTCCAAAACTCTCTGCAAATTCCAAAACCACCGCCGCCGTCCGCCGCTTGACAACTCACTCGGTGGATCGCTCTGCAGCTGCTGCGCTCCCCCTTTGGCTGTCAGTGGCTCTGCAAGGAGACACTCAGCACACATGCAGACAGAGCTATGGTCAGCACACATACAGGTACAGCACAGAGCGATAGTAGCTATGCAGCTACACTGAGGGACGCGTGCTCACCTGTCTGGATGCGATTGCTCGTTTGCGTTTGTGCTGCCGCGTGCGCTTTGATTGCCTCTTGTCAGCCGAAGTGCTTGCTTCGTGTGACAAACACAGTCAGTCGCAATTGCTTGATCGCACTCCCGTTTAAGTGCGACAATCGCACTTTGACGAGAGTAGTTGATCAAGCAAGAGCACTCGTCAAAGTGCGACTGCTGTCGTACTCTAACGGGGAAGTGCTGTCGTCGATCTCGACAGGCTTTGCTTGAGCGTGATGCAGATCAGCGACACAGTTTCCCAGACGAACAACTTCGATCTGGTCAGTGGTCACGTGCAAGACGCGCAGACTTCATCCCACGTCGATGTGAATCTCCGCCGAGTTGCATCCCATAGTGACAAAAGTGAATCACAGAGAGAGCTTTGTGCACTTTTGCAGAAAACCCTATTTCGACGGACGACATATTAATGTCCTAAGCAACAAGAGAGCGAGCTGATACAAACTTCACAGAAAAGGAAGTCAGCGGTATTAGGTTTGGGGAACACAAATGAAAAGAGTCGAGAAAACTACACTCTTTGATATTTTCAAATAGGTTCTCTCAGAGAGCGAAAACTGTACCCATCTCATGTGTGCGATCTAACAAATCACAGAGCCTTCCTCGACACCAGCTTAGCGGGTGCACACAGTACTCTCTGATCGAGGTCGCGCGAATGTCACCCAGCTTTCAGCAAAGAAATCTAAGTGAAGGAGTCACACACAAGAAAAGAGAGCGCAGACTTGGAAGAAGAAGCGGAAGAGCGGACGGAAGACACCAGGCGCCAGAAGCACAGGCACGGAGACACGGAGAAAGAGAGACGCACGCGATGAAGAAGCTGGTGATCAAGCCGTACCGCCAGAACATGGGCATGGATCTCGCGCGCGCGCAGGGGATCTGGGAGTCGCTGCACAAGGCGATCGACGAGATTTTTTCGCACAACGCGAGTCTGCTCTCCTTCGAGGAGCTGTATCGGTGCGTCTGTGAGCACACTTGCCGTGCTCGCTTGTGCTGGTGTTTGTCTGTGTGGAGGGGTTGTGATAGAGTGTGCGTGCGTGCTGAGTGTGTGCGCTTGTTTGTTTGCGTGCATTGTGTTTGTCCTACGAAATGAGCGCAGAAATTCGTACAACCTGGTGCTGCACAAGCACGGGGACTTGCTCTACAACGGCGTGATCGGCGTGATCACGGAGCGGCTCTCGGAGATCGCGCAGGAGATCAGCGCCGTGTCGGATGATCTGCTGCTCGTGGTGCTGAACCAGAAGTGGACGGACCACCAGATCATCATGACAATGGTTCGCGACATCCTCATGTACATGGTACGGCGTTGAATCTTTCCATAGACTGGCTGGTTTGAAGACAATGCAGTCCTACTGATGTCATTGCTGGCGTGCCATTCAATAGGACCGAACGTATGTGAACCAGAAGCGCAAGCACCCGATCTACGACAGCGGACTCTACATTTTCCGCGACACGATCGCGCGGAGCCCAGGCATTCGTGAGCGGCTTCGCGGCTTGCTGCTGCGCAACATTGAGCTCGAGCGCAATGGGGAACTCATCGACCGCAGTCTCGTCAAGAGCATCCTGCGGATGCTGGTGGACCTCGGTGTGCACTCGAACGTCGTGTACGAAGACGACTTTGAGTGCTATTTCCTCGAGCGCACGCTGGATTTCTACCGCGCGGAGGCGCAGGCGACGCTGGATCATGCGACGTGCCCAGAGTACCTCATCAAGGCGGAGAAGCGACTGCTTGAAGAGGCGAACCGCGTGACGCACTACCTGAACCTGTCGACCGAGCACAAGCTGAAGATGATCGTTGAGACGCAGCTGATCAAGAACCAGGCGAAAGCGCTCGTGGACATGGAGAACTCTGGCTGCGTCGCGATGTTCCGCGATACGAAAGTGGACGCGCTGCGCAGGATGTACACCCTTTTCCGTCGCGTGCCGAGTACGCTGAACGACATCAGCGACTGTGTGCTCCAGTACATCAAGTCCCAGGGCGAAGGGTTCGTGAAGACCCAGTCGAACCCAGAGACTGCACTGGACGCGGCACAGTTCGTCGAGAATTTGCTCGCGCTGCGTGAGAAGTTTGTGTATTTCCTGTCCGAGTGCTTCTTCGATGACCCACAGTTCCACAAGAGCATCAAGCAGGGCTTTGAGGGCTTCATGAATACAAACACGATCTGCGCAGGGTACCTCGCTCAGTACATCGACGAACTGCTGCGGTCAAAGAGTCGCTTTGAAGAAGAATTGGACACGCGCGTCGCGCAAGTGATCGCGCTGTTCCGGTACCTGCAAGACAAGGATGTGTTTGAAGAGTTCTACAAGACGCTGCTGGCGAAACGCTTGCTCAACAGCAAGGGGACGTCGGACGAAGCCGAAAAGATCGTGATCTCCAAGCTGAAGGCAGAGTGCGGCTACCAGTTCACGTCGAAGCTCGAAGGCATGTTCAAGGACATGAGCATCTCCAAGGATCTCATGGAGATGTATCGCAAAGTTGTCGCGGACACGACAGCTGCTGCGGCGAGTACCGCGAGTTTCAGCAGATCCAGTGGCGGCGCCGTTCAGCTGTACCAAGCGGCAGATGCGGTTGCGCTGGTGCCAGCGCTGAGCGTACAGGTGCTGACGAGCGGCTTTTGGCCAACGGAAATGGCGCCGATGTGCACTTTGCCTGTCGAGATGACGAAGATGGCGCAGTCGTTCGAGACCTTCTACTGCGCGCGACACAATGGACGCAAGCTGACGTGGATGCCGAACATGGGATCTGTGGACGTTCGCGCTGTGTTCTCAGGAGGCGTGGGAGATGGCAAGCAGCGCCATGAGTTGAGTGTGTCGACGTATCAAGCTGTGATCTTGATGCTCTTCAACCAGCGTCCAAGCTGGCGATTCAAGGAGATCGCCGAGTGGACGCGCATTGAGTCGAGCGACCTCAAGCGCCACTTGATCTCGCTCTGCACGCCAAAGTACAAGATCCTGATCAAGAGCTCCAAGGGGAAACGCATCGACGAAGAAGAGGACGTGTTCACAGTCAACGACGCGTACAAATCGAAGCTCCACCGCGTGCGCATCCCGTTGGTGTCGCAGAAAGAGTCGTCGCTGCTGCCAGCTCTCGCGGGTCTCATGTCGCACGGCATGAACAACTCTGCAGACGCACTGCCGCCGACAGTGCAAGAAGACCGAAAGCACTTAGGTACGTCGTGTGTTTGTTGCTGGAGTATGCTTTGCTTGCCATCCCAGCAGTTCTAATTTGTGTTCCTTGTTCGTTCGTGCGCATCAAAACAGTCGAAGCCGCGATTGTGCGGATCATGAAGACGCGCAAGCAGATGCAGCACAACCAGCTGATCGCCGAAGTGACGCGCCAGATGAGCGGACGCTTCACGCCAGCGCCGCAATTGATCAAGTTGCGCATCGAGAGTCTGATCGAGCGCGAGTACCTCCAGCGAAGCGCCGCAGACCGACGCCTGTACAACTATTTAGCATAAATCGCCACAGCTTCGACAGGAAATGAGAAGAGGGAGGGGAGGCAGCAGCGACAACTTCAGCAGCATTGTCAAAGCCAATGCAGCAGTAGCGAAGCCCGAAGAGCGCGCGCGATGCCATCGTGGATCGCGCACCTGTCCGTCTGCATGAGCTATTGATGAGCGAGGATGCCACCACTCCAACTGGCGCTTTCTCTTCCTTTCGTCTTTGCGAGGTCTTTTTTTCATTCATTCATTCTTTGAATACGAGCGAGTGTTGCCCCAAGATGTGTTGCCTGCTACTGGAACGAGATTGTTCAACCATCCATTTTGCCACACCAACCAGTGTGGCTTTGAGTTCGCTTCGCGTTCACACTAAAACGTTGACAACCTACCACATATCGCGCTCCTACATACTTCTCTACTTCTCTACTCGAAAACACACACATACAATGGGATATCGCTGGAGTTGCTGGGTTGTGTGCTTCTCGTCTGCTGGCGCCACGAGTCACAACCACACAGCACTTCCCGATGGCTTGACCCTCCCCCCACAGCTTACCCCACCGTGGTGCACTGGTTGAGCTTGAGCGCCGCAGTGTACGACGACTTCACACCACCGACCGATGTCACAGTCACGCTCACCTTGTTCATGTTCACAGCGCCGTTCGCGTTCACATAGTAGAACGCGGTCGTGCCG
>JAASFO010000809.1:0-12902 GCA_023333815.1 Globisporangium recalcitrans | reverse complement strand
TCAACATTGGCTCCAGACGTGTCGACCGGCCGTGCAACTTTCTGCACTCGATTCTCCTTCAGCAGCTTGCACGCGATTTTCGAGCTGTGAGAGATGACGGCAAGGCGTCGCTCAATCACATGGGTCAAAACCGGAGTCGGCAGCACGTTCAGGAGCATTTCTTCAAGCGTGCGGACAGAACCTTTTTCTTTCCCAGACTTGTCCACTACGCCAGCACTGGTCATGTTCAAATAGTCGTGGACGCTCTGTCTGCACTTCATCTTTCGATTCTTGTGCATGCGGTGCTCCGTCGGCAAGTCTCCACCAGTGTTGTCGCCGCAAATCAAACCAGAGATGAACGTATCGTCCAATAGATTCGCCTGCAGCCGCATCAGATACTCTTCGCTTTGCAGGTAGTCGTCCCAGCCCTGCATCGTCGTGTACTGCAGCGGCGCAAAGCAAACCGCGCAAGAGCGTGTCTTGCCAGAATGCAACCTTGCGGGCTTCGGCATCCACCCGTCCTCTTCGACGCCCCAGTCCAGATCATTCGTCGCTCGGTTCGACGGCGACACTCCGCTTGCCCCAGCAGATAAACTAGAGCCATCACCGCTGCTGCTGTTGCGCTCCGCCCGGTTCTGCTGGACACGAAGTCGCGCGCCGAGCTGCTGCTGGTCAGAGTGCTCTTCGCGCAGCAGCGACTCTTGCTCCATGGCTTCCGCGTCTTCTTCCATCGTGCTCGTCGTCGACACGCTCGTCGCAGTCGTAACTGCCGAGTTGCCAGTAGTGGCAGTCGACGTAGAGTTGACGCTTGTCGTTGTCGCGGTCGCAATCATGGTGCGCGCGTCTGGCGCGACGATGCGCGTCCGCGCGAGCGTCGGGTCGACCATGAGGGTGCTGCGCGGCGAGAGACGCGCGAACACAGGCGTGTCCTGCTCGTCCAGCACGTCGTCCTCCATGCGGCGTCCGTCGCGCGATCGCTCTTGCTGTTGGTTGAACTTGCTGCTTGTAGCGAACTCTGCACTCTAAAGATCAGAGAGAGAGAGAGAGTAAAGCGACGCTTCTTCTTCAAGTCATCCCCAGATATTAGAAGAAAAAAAGATACGCCAAGTGTTTGTCGCTTCTAGTGGCTGAAAATGTGCATTTTATCAATCATTCAGCCAATTAGACGTGGCATGGAAAGCTTGCAATAGTAGGCGGTCTTCTACTGAGGACCATCTTGTCTTTTGGTGGACGATAGTTGCATATCTGGAACGAGCGAAGAGGCTTGATGGCTGGTGCATGGCGAATGGCATGAGGATTGTCTCTCCTCTCGACTGTGCGCCACTACTGAGAGCACTCGTGTATCTCGTATATGTGTTGAGGCGGAGGCGACTGCCATTGTCATCAGACAACTGCAGTGACGCAGGAACCTGAACGAGCAACACACAGAGAAAGATCGCGTTGCTCTCTGCGACTTTTCAAGTGCCCACGCGTCCATTTGGATCTCTTCGTTGCGCTCCTGCCAGCGAGCATTCGCAGCTCTCCAGAATCTGAAGCTGCCATTGCGAGCTTTCTTCTTTCACTTTTCGCGTTTTCATTGTTGTTTGTTCTTGTTCTTAGCCATATACTTCTTCACGTGTCCTTCCGCTTTGTCGTCTGCGATCTCATTTCCTCTTTGCGCTCCTGTGCAGAAAAAAAGAGAGAGTGCCTCGCGATTTACACGCGCTTGAAGTTGGCCGCGCCGCTGCCTACGATACTGCACGGCTCCAGCTTCAACGCGTGCTTCACGGCCTCGTTGTCGAATTCGGCCGATGGGAGCACGACCAGGGAGCTCTTCTCAATCGCAGCCACTGGCGCGAACGAGAGCGCGGTCTCTTCGCCCGTGATGAGGATCTTGTCGGTCGTGGTCAGCGACAAGCTGTGGATTTGTAGCAGAGAACACACAGAGTCAGTATGCGATGTCAATGGACTGCTCAGCTAGGATCACAGGGTGCGAAAGGAACGCACTTCTTGGCCAGGTCGCTGGCGCGCTTCAGCACATCAGCGTGGGTCAGCACCTCGCCCTTCTTGGGGTTCTGGCCGTCCACCTCTGCAGAAAATCGATCACACCACACAGTCCCACGTCAGCAAAAGCATCCACACGATGCAGACTCTACACACAACGATCAGCAAGGACTCACTCGAGTAGGACACGGCCAGAGGGGTCTTCTCGTCCACAGCCTTCTTGAGCGCCGCAGCTTCATGCTTCTCCGGGGTGTTCACCATCACCTGGTGGAACTGTGCGATGCCTTCCACTGGTTCGAAGCCCGTGGAGATCACCGTGTGGAGGTTGCGGAAGTTCTTTGGACGGAACACCGTGAACTCGTCACGGACTGCATTTCATAGCCACAACCACACACGCATAACACATCACGTCAGCACGTCGGCCGCATGTAATACCAAATAGCATCGCAAAAGGGGTACGTACACGTAGCGAGCTCTGGGAAGATTCCCTGGACGATCGCGGTCTGGTTGCGACCCGCGATCTTTGGCTCGAACAGAAGACCGCTCGCCTTGCTGTCGTGGAGGATGAACTCGATCTCTTCCGCGGTCGACACCTTTGGGTCGATGACGGCGAGCGTGATGCCAGCCTTGGCAGCAGCGAGCTGGGTGATCACCTATTGTACGTCCCGCGCATACAGCCAATCGCAGGTCGTGTCAGCATCTTCATCACATTACAATCGTGCGCTCTGCTGCTCCTCCTTCCTCCACTAAACTGACAACAGCGCACGCATATGCACGACCCCCGCATCATCTTCGTACATAAAGCACTCACACTCTCAGCGTTGTTTGGCAGCCACACCGCGAGCACGTTGCCCGGCTCGAACTTGAGCGAGTGGAGCCCGAAGGCGACCTCGTCGACGATCGCGTTGAGCTCCTTGAAACTCCATCGCAACTCCTGCTTGATGCTGCGCAGCGCTTCCTTGTGCGGCAGGCGTTCCACGGCTTTGTCGAGAGCGCCGCCGACGGTGCTGGCAGCGCGCGCGCCGAGGGCGAGCTTGGCGGAGGCTGGCGCGAGGCGCGCGGTGCGGAGGAGGCCGAGCATGTTGGTTCGTTCCTGGTCGAGTGAGGCGTGTGATCGGTTGATCGATCGATTAGGGGCGAGTGCCTTTCTAGCTGCGTTCTTCGCCACAAAACGAGTGCTTGTGATGTGCTCACTGCTGTTCAGCCTCAAGCCACTTCTATAAGGTGGCCCACGTGGTATTGGGCTCGTGTGGTACCTCAGCCACATAAAAGAAGGCAATCGGAATGCATTAGTGTGGCTGACATCAAATGGCTGTTTCTCTGAAGCATCTGTGACTGACATCTTTGACGCTGTCTAATCCGGTCAACCGAGACACTTCAAAATCATCCTCTCAAATGGATCTGTGTGCTCCACAACCTCGCACTGACTGTCGTAGTATTGCTAGAGGCGAGTTGTTTCTTTTCGCTCCTTGCCACACAGCTGACTGCAGCTGACTTTTGTGCGGCCAGTATGACCGACCACCTGTTGGATCCCTGCAACCACAGATAGAATCCAGAGACTAGATCTCGCTTGCCCTCTTTTTTGCTCAAGCGGAAGACATCACAAGTGATCTCCAGCGTTACTGAATGCTGAGGGACCCTGATTTTTTCGCGCCATGATTTGTATCCAGTGCTGAATAGGGTGGGTGCGCTCCTTTCCGTCTCAACAATCACCCTCGCCATACCGCACAGGACGCTCGTTCGTTCATTACCCCCATGCGAAACTGCGTTTCATCAGCTGCTGTGACGCAGCCACAAACACACACACACACATGAGCACTCACACAGCTCCGCTGACTGTTGATGCTTTCGCAGAAGAGGTCGCCGCTTTGATGCTGATGGATTGGACGCGATTTGGAGAATCACGAACTCTCTCGCTCGTCCGCTTCTTTTGAGTTGCTGGACAGATTGATCCCAAGAAGAACCAAATGAGACGAAGAGTGTTCCGCAAGTCAACGACATCGACAGCTGATCTGCTTTGGCTGTCCTCGCTAAAGTATACGCAGTGCCATTTTTGCGAGCTCAGCTGGAGAAACTGAAGCTTTTCGGTACTTGATCCGGGGGAATCGCGAGTGCTACTTTTAGACTGACGTCTTTTTTGCCACTGGCTTCTTGTTCTTGCCATTGTGAAACAGGCAGGCAGGTCTGGATGCAAAACGGGTCTCTGCGGACAAGGACATCCGCCCACCCGCCCGTCTTCCATGCCAGTCTCACTCACAAGTCACTCGGGTGGGTTTCTCCAGCATGCTCGATCACTCCCATCCAAACCCGGCCTGTCCTCGAAATATCTCTCGCAGTTTGGATTGTGCTGAAAGTGTGGGTTTCTTTTTTCATCGCCATTCACAGACAGCATCAGAAAAAGCAGAGAAAGCGCGGCATTTAAAAAGCCAACCGCCTGCTCACGCGTCCCTCTATCCGCCTGCTCGCGCAGTCCCCAGAAAGACGGCGGCGCTTGGTGGTGAAGAAGAGGACGGAGAAGGCGACGCACGCACGCACGCACTCGCCATCCAGCCTGACGAGCGGCTCATCGCGCACCTCCTGCCGATAGAAAACACACACACAAAAAAGAGAGTGAAGGCGACCGACTGACTGACTGGAGGAGGACTTTATTCGACAGATTCAAGAGCGTCTCCAATCAAGAAGCGGCAGGATCTTGCTTTGTGTCAGGAGAAGTTGCTTGGCAGGAACAACACAGGATGAAGCTGTCGACGCCCGGCAAGGACGCCGGCGGCAACGGCAGCGGACGCGCCAGCGTCGCGAACCGCGCGCAGTCGTTCGCGCCGCGCCGTCGTGCGCAGTCCAACTACCAGGCAGTCGAAGAGCAGGTCGGACAGCGCAAGGCGACGGGAAAGGACGGTGCGACCCCGCAGCAGCAACAGCAGCAGCAGCAGGCTGGCAGCGGCGTGTTCGAGATGCTCCAAGCGAAATTCGGCTTCCAGGACGGCAACGTGCGCAACCAGAAAGAGCACTACGAGTGCTGGGTGCTCAACTACGAGTCGCGCGCGCAGCTGCAAAAGATCACGGCGGACACGGAGGACTCGGTCCGCCGCATCCACGCCAAGTTCTTCAAGAACTACTCGCGCTGGTGCAAGTTCCTGCACACGAAGCCATACCTGCTCGAGAACAACTCGCAGCCCGAGATCGCGGAGCGCCAGGTCGCGCTCTTCCTGCTCATCTGGGGAGAGAGCGGCAACCTGCGCTTCATGCCTGAGTGTCTCTGCTTCCTCTACCACTCGCTCGCGTCCAAGCTTGACGGTGTGGAGAAGCTCCCGAACGTGCCCGAGGGAACGTTCCTGCGCCGCGTCGTGCGTCCGCTCTACCTCGTGGTCGCAAAAATGCGCACCGCGACGGCGCCTCAGAAGGACCAGCGCGCGCTGGATCACAAGAACATCACCAACTACGACGACGTGAACGAGTTCTTTTGGTCGGAGCGCTGTCTGGACTTTGACGAGCACAACATCGCGGAAGCCATCAATCTCCAGGAGCACAAGACGTTCAAGGAGCGCCGCAGCTTCTTGAACCCATTGCTCGCGTTTTTCCGGATCTACTTTTTCCTGTTCGTGATGTTCCACATCCTGATCGTCATCGCGTACGTCGCGTACCGATCGGACCCAGTTAGCAAGAGCGGCTTCAAGTTTTACGAGCGCATGTTCTCTTCTGATGTGAAGGACATCCGCAACCACGCGTTCTGCTCGGTGTTTCTGACAGTGTCCGGGTTGCTAGCGCTGAAAGTGGTGATCGAGATCTTTATCGGCGGCTTTATGATCTTCAGTCGAGCCGCGTACGCAGTGGTGGTGTTTCTCCGGTTGGTGTGGCACTCGGTGTTCTTCGCGCTGTTCGCCATCGTCAGCGCAGCCCCGTACGAAGTGCTGGTCGGCTCGGACGACATGCTCTCGATGGGCTACTTGTTCGCTGGAGCGTACATGGCGCCAGTCGTGCTCGTTGCGATCGTCCAGATGTTCTGCAAAGGTGCGGTGTGGAACAGTCCGTTGCTGAATTCGATGGATGGCAAGCGAGAGCAGTACATTGGCCGCAACATGGGGCAGACCTGGGGGAGTTTCTTCCTCTACGGACTCTTCTGGATGGTCATCTTCGTGCTCAAGTTCCTGTTCAACCTCCAGCTCATGGTCAAGCCGTTGATCGGTCCAACCGTCGAGATTTACGACATCAGGGTCTCGGAAGCGCAGCTAAAGAACGGGATCATCGAGTCGGATCATAACATTGCGTACTTGATTGCGATGTGGGCACCAGTGTTCCTCGTGTACATCTACGACTCGCAGATCTGGCTTGCTATCATGCAGTCGGTCGTGGGTATGTGGATCGGTATCCGATTGAAAATCGGTCACTCGTCGCGCATCCCAGAATTCGTGAAGCGACTGAAAGCGGCGCCGAAGCTCTTTGATGAAAAGGTGGTGTCCGCGGTTGCAAGGGGTCAGTTCTCGACGAACAATGGCGACAGTCCGTTGTCTGCTAGTACGGTTTCTCCGGAAGCCAACAGCCGCCTGCGCTTTGCGGTGGTGTGGAATGAAATTGTGAGCAGTTTCCGCCTCACCGATCTTCTCGACGACCGTGAGACCGCGATCCTCCAGTACCAGATTTCCGACTCGGGGTCTGTCGAAGATCCTGTCTTCCTCATTGCCGGCCAAGCCCAGACCGCGACGGACATTGCAGCGAAAGCGAAAGTGCGCCGATTGGATGATGCGAAGTTGACGAAGGAGCTCGACAAGGCCGGCGTGCTAGGATGCTCGAAGAACTGTCTCGACATTGGTTTCCAGATTCTCCGCCAGCTGCTTGGACCGCAAGATGCTGAGATCATTTCTGTCTTCCAAGATATTCTCATGGCCGGAAGAGTGCAATCGGTGGTGAACCTTGTCCACGTTCCATTGGTCCGCGATAATATCGTTGATTTGCTTGCAAGCATCCTCGACTTGCCAGAACCGTCGGTCAGCCCGATTGGAGGAGGCTTTGGACTTCCAAACGATCAAGTCGTGGTGGTTGTTCAACGCGTGGATGCGCTGCTGAAGAGCATTGAGCTGATGCTGGAAGAAGAGTGGATGGCTCAGAAGGTGCGCCAGTCAGTGTTTGCGAAGATGACTCCGGATCTCGAATACCAGAAGACACAGCTGCTGTCGATCTTCGCTGATCGCATCAGCCAACGCGACTCGAACGAAGGTGGTCCAGGAACGTCTCCGAGCTCGAACGAAAGCGTCATCTCGCTCTCCACTCGCTTGTTCTTCCTCTTGACCCTCGACGCCGCAGACGCTCTTCCTCGCTGCCACGAAGCGCAGCGCCGAATGAGTTTTTTCCTCAACTCGCTGTGCATGAAGATCCCAGCTGTCAAGTCGATCGCGTCCATGCACTCGTTCTCTGTCATCACTCCGTACTACAGCGAGTCGGTGTTGTACTCGATCGATGAGCTGAACGGTCGCGTGAACTCGAACCCGCTTTTCCAAAAGGTGGAAGCAAAGGGACGCGACTTGAGCATTCTCAAGTACCTCATCACGTTCCACAGTGACGAGTGGGGTAATTTCCTTGAGCGTGTTGGCGCGACCTCGATTGAAGAAGCCCTTGCAGAGACTCCTACTCAAGTTCGCCTGTGGGCTTCGATGCGTGGCCAGACACTCGCAAGAACCGTCCATGGTATGATGATGTACGAAGACGCGTTGAAGATGCTTCGATGGCTGGAGATCGGATCGGACGAAAACATTTCGCACTTGGACAAGATCAAGCACATGGACCGCATTGCTGGTCTGAAGTTTTCGTACGTGACCAGTTGCCAGATCTACTCGGACCAACTTGCTGCTGGAGACAGTCGCGCTGCGGACATCGATTTGCTGATGCGAAAGTACCCGAACTGGCGTGTGAGTTACGTGGACACGATCCGGCCACCTGCCGGAAGTGGAACTGAGCCGAGATACGACTGCGTCCTGGTGAAATCCGATGGCGATGAGATTGTGGAAGTCTACCGTTACGAACTGCCTGGTAACCCTCTTGTGGGTGAGGGTAAACCTGAGAACCAGAACGTCGCTCTCCCGTTTACGCGTGGTGAGTACGTGCAAACGATCGATATGAACCAAGAGCACTACTTTGAAGAAGCGCTGAAGATCCCGAACTTCTTGGCGAGCGGCACTGAAGGTGGACAGAACGTCACGATTATTGGCATGAAGGAGCACATTTTCACAGGTCGCGCGTCGTCGTTGGCTCGCTTCATGACTCTTCAAGAGCTCGTGTTTGTGAGTCTGACGCAACGTGTCATGGCGTACCCGCTGCGCACTCGTATGCACTACGGTCACCCTGATGTGTTTGAGAAGACATTCATCATGACGAACGGCGGTGTCTCGAAAGCAAGTAAAGGAATCAACTTGTCCGAAGATGTCTTCAGTGGGTACAACGCGTGCCTCCGTGGCGAGACCGTGACGCACGTCGAGTTCATGCAATGCGGCAAAGGACGAGATGTGACGCTCAGTCAAATCAATGCTTTCGAGGCGAAGCTGGCGAATGGGTCTGCGGAAAGTTCGCTGAGTCGTGACGCGCATCGCATGGGTGCGGGCATGGATTTCTTCCGGATGAACTCGATGTTCTACGGTCACATGGGCTTCTACATCTGCAATGCGTTAACCGTGCTCTGTGTCTTCGTCTACGCGTACGCCAAGGTCTACATCTCTCTCCACGAAGAAATCGGCAACACTGCGATTACGAAGACGAACGTGGTCGACGATCTTGCAAAGGTGTTGAACACGCAGTTCATCTTCCAGTTCGGTATGCTCATGACCATCCCGCTCATCGCGACGCTGTTCGTCGAGTACGGCTGGCGCCAAGCGGTTGTCAACTTTGTCGAGCTGATCATGACCATGGGTCCACTTTTCTACATTTTCGAGACGGGGACGAAGGCTCACTTCTACGACGTTGCGCTGATGCGTGGAGGATCCAAGTACCGAGGTACGGGACGTGGCTTCGCGATTATTCGAGAGACGCTTGTCAACTTTTACAAGGAGTACGCTGCGTCGCACTACCGAAAAGCGATGGAGCTGATCGGCTTGATGATCCTGTTCGGAGTGTTCGGCAACTTCAGTATCGGCACTGGCGCCTACGATGAGTTCTGTAAAACTGCCGATTTCAAGTGCGAAGACAACCCAGATCTGATCCCCCAGAACATCACTCTTCTGAACGCGTACAGCTCCATGGGTCAAGATTACGGCATTGCTTCGTTTGCAGTGTGGCTGCTTGGTGCGTGCTGGCTGCTCGCGCCGTTCTTCTTCAACACGGACGGAATGGATTTCTCCAAGACGCGTGTGGATGTCGGGAACTGGCTGAACTGGATGATGGCTTCCCCTGGACACGACGAAGACGCTCTCCCAAATGGCAGGGCTCCTCCAAAGAGCTCGGACACGTGGTTCGACTTCTACATTTACGAGTCCGACATGATGAAAAACGTGCAGTGGACCTGCCGCGTGTCGTATTTCCTCCGAGAGTTGCGCCACCCGCTGACAATGTACTACGTGTTCATTGTGAACTTTGAACTCGCGGACATGGGCATGCTCGGCGGTTGCGTTGGCGGCATTGCGGTGCTGCTCTGGATCGGAAGCTTTGTTGGTGGGTTCTGCATGCGAAACAAGTTCAACGTGACTCGCGCGGTGCTGTACATGGTTCTTGTCGTGGGAGGCATCGGCTTTGGTCCGCTCATCGTTGGAGCGACACAAGACTGGAGCGGGCAGAAGTCGTTCTCGCTGACGGTTGGGATCTTCACCGGACTTTACGCCATCCTCCAGTTTTTGCTGATTCTGAACGGCATCATGGGCATCCCGGTCGCGAGACTCGGACTTGTGGTCGAGCTGGCGTTCCTCTTCGACATGGTGGTCGGCGTGTTTTTGATTGTGCCGCTTCTGGTGCTGTCGGCGTTCCCATTTATGAAAACGATCCAGACTCGCATGATGTACAACGGCGGTTTCTCGCGCGCGCTGAGTACCGGCAATGAGTTCGCCGCGTCGCTGAGTATGCTTGTCGGAGGGCTCGCTGGGTGGTCGTACGGCTGGCTTACGTGCCTGGTTTTCTCGCTTGGGTATGTGAACTCTCCGGACGACAGTTTCATCAACAAGTCGTTCGTCTACTTTGTGGACAAGGCTCTGAGTGGTGATTTCGAGAAAGAATCAATGAAGGGCTTTGCTGCATTGGCTGCTGCGGTCGGTGCACTTGTGGGTGCGATGCTCGCGCACGTGCTTGGTCGTCGTATGGCTATCGTTGCGTCGTGTGTGGTGACGTTCGCTGGCGCTGGGCTGGTGTTTGTCGAGTCGAGCTCCATGATCCTCATTGGCTGCTGCGCGACTTCTGCTGGTATCGCGATGCTGTCGGTCACCTGTGTGCTGTACAACTTTGAGATCAACATGGTTGGCTGGAAGGGCAAGGGCGTGCTGATGTTTTTGTTTGGCTCGTCGCTGGGCTTCTTCGTTGAAGCGCTCGTGCTCGACAACATCAACGCGACGGCGATTAGCAGGAGCTGGTCGAACAAACCGCTGCACGACTGGCAGTGGCAGTTCATCTTTGGCGCCATCCCTCTCGTGCTCCTGGTTCCTGCGATGTTCTTCCTCCCCGAGAGCCCCGTGTGGCTTTTCCGCCACGGCGACCAAAAGTCTGCGGAGGCGACGCTCGTGAAGTTGCGCCAGCGCCACGACGTCATCGAGGAGTTCAGCGACCTGAAGGACTCGTTTGTGGACAAGGGGAGCCGCATCAACATCCCGTTCCGCGTTGTGGTGGTGTTTGCTCTTCAAGCCACGTTCGCCATCTTCAACTCGAACGCGTTGCTGCGCCGTGTAAAGGTGAAGGCTGCGCGGGAGCTTGATGGCGAAGAGAGTTCGCAGTGGCTCGTCTACTTTGGTCTGATGAACTTTGTCGGCGTGATGCTGAGTCTCATGACCGTGGACAACCTGCGTCGCAAGACCATTTTCAAGGACATTCTGCCGTTCTCTGCGCTGCTGGCGGTCGCGTGCGGCGCGTTTGGCAGCACGAGCCTCAAGACAAGCGCCGTGATGGACGTGGTGCTGTTCGTGCTGTTTGCGAGCGGAGGGTTGTCGCTGACGTGCGCGACGTGGCTGACCGCCGTGGAGGTGTTCCCGCCGTACCAGACCGGTCGCTGGGTGGCTCTGTCGTTCTTCTTTTACTACGCGGTGCAGGCGGGGATCAACTTTGCGCAGCCGTCGTTCGAGATCGCCCACTTTGTGTTTGCGGCGCTCTGCGCGTTGCTGACGCTGCTGATGTTCGGTGTCTGCGCGAGTACGAACGACGGCGCGATCGAGCTCAAGAGCGAGAAGAAGGCGCGCAAGGAGGACGAGAGCCGCATGGCCGACGAGCGCGCCAACTACGCGTCGCGCGCCTCGCGCTCGCAGTCGTTCCTGCGCTCTCGGTCGCAGGTGCGCAGGTCGTCGTCTCACCACGTGGCGCGCACGCCGCAGGAAGGCACCTACCAGAACTTTGAGTCCCCCGCGGCGATGCAGCAGCTGCACCGGAGAAGCGTGAACGGCTCCATTCGCGAATAGTCCATCGATCCAGCAACACGCTGAAGAAGATGGTGGCGGAAGCGAGGGGAAAGAGAATCAACAGCGCGCGTTTCGTATTTTGGAAAAATGGCTTGGATCTCAACAGGCATGTAAAACATTTAAACAAGTTGCACGTTTGTATTCATGCTGAAAGCCCGCTCACCTCACACAGTCACTTTCCTTGAACACGCAAAACACAAGCAGCTGATAGATCGAGCGCGCAGCGAATCTCACAGAGGATTCATCCATCCGCATTACAACTTGCTGATGGACTTGCTCTTCTGCGACCGGATCTGCCCAATGATCTGCGACCCGACCGCGTAGATCTCGCCCGAGAAGAAGCGGCGGTCCAGCTCGACGTACTCGGCCACGAGGGCTTCGCGCACGAGCGGGTCGCGCACGCGGCGACCGAGGCTCTTGTACGTCGGCAGCACCTTCTTCGCGATCGGGTCGGACACGAGCGGCTCGAGCTCCGCGAACACCTGCTCCAAGAAGTTGTCGGTCGGGAGCACTTGGCTCACGAGACCGCACGCGAGCGCGCGCTGGATGTCGATCGTCTTGGAGCGCATGAGCAGGTCGTTCGCGACCAGCGGACCCTGTTCCCAGCGAGTGACACAGAGAGGAAGCAGCACAACAAACTACGCGTCAGCAAATCAGAGTGCGAGAGCAACGCACCAGCGAGCAAGCACCAATACCAAGCAACGCACCAGCACATTCGGGAACGTGTAGGACGACGCAAACTCGGGCACAATCCCAATGCGCATGAACGGCGTCCAGAACGTCGCGCTCTCGACCGCGAACACAAAGTCGCAGTGCAGCAGCAGCGTGACGCCGATGCCGATCGCGCGGCCGTTGACCGCCGCGGCGATCACTTTCTTGCACTCGAGCATCACGTGCATGAACTTCTTTGGCCACGCTTTCGAAGGCGGCACGGAGCTACTGTCCGCGGGGTTCGTGATTGCGAACGACTGTTCGAGGTCCGCACCGCTCGAGAAGAAGTCGCCGTGGCCAGTGATCACGAGCGCGTGCAGGTTGTCGTCCGCCTCGAACTCGTTGATCGCCTGGATGAGCTGCTGGTACATGGCGTCGTTGAACGCGTTCTTGGTGCGCGGGCGGCACATCTCCGCCACGTAAATGTGCTCGCCCTGCACGTAGCGGCGCACGACGACCTCTTCTGCGTTGCTTGGCGCCATGCTGTCTGTTTGGATTGTGAGCTCTTGCTGCAGATAGCTGAGAGCAGAGTTCTTCTGGCAATGATGAGAACTGATTACACGACAGGTTGAAGTTGCTACATTTGGGCGACTCGACGAGATACATTTCTACTGATTACCAATCCTGTTTACAAACGTGCTCCAAAATCTCCAGCTGTGT
>JAASFO010000808.1:0-12941 GCA_023333815.1 Globisporangium recalcitrans | reverse complement strand
CCTCCGACACTCGCTTGCCGCCGTACCAGAGCCCCGCCGCGTACATGAGCCACATGCTGCAGAAGAACACGCCGATGACGACCGCCATGAGCTTGGCGAGCTTGATGTTCTCCTCCTCCGCCTTCAGGGCTTTCGCGTTGTATTTCTCGATCGCGCGCCGCTCGCCGTTGTTCGACACGACCGTGCGCATGGAGCCCAGCGTCTCTTCTGCGACAGCACCGGCCTCCGCGTACACTTTCTGAGCCCACTCGGTTCTCGAGCGCACCGTTTTGAGCAGCCACGCGAGCGAGAACGCGATGCAGGGCATCACGCACGCCATGACGAGCGAGATATCCCAGCCTTTCACGAAGCCGATCACGTAGCCCGCGACGAACTGCGCCGTGTAGCGCAGCGAGTCTCCGAGTTTCTGACCCATGCCGTCCTTGATCTTGACCGTGTCGCCCGTGAGTCGGCTCGAGAGCTGCAGCGCGTCGTGGCAGTCGTACCACGTGATGTCCAGGTGCAGCATGTGCTTGAAGCCTTGCTCACGGAGCGCCTTCATCTGGCGCTCGGCGGTCGTGAAGAACATCACGAACGAGAGGTAGTCTGTGACGAACAGGATGATCGCGACTCCCAAGTACAGCAGCGCCGCGTTGTTCACGGCGGACTCGTCGTACGGCTGGAAACTCGAGATCGCCTCGCCAAAGATCAGCGCCATGCAGGGGAAGAGCGCGCCGTTGACGACCGTCATGACGAGCCCAAAGAGCAGCAGCACCATGTCCCAGCGCGACGCATAGCGATAGAGGTCGCGGAACTTGAAGCTCTCGAGCGCTTGCTGCTGCTCTTTCTTGGCGAGTTCGGCTCGCTCGAGCTCTTCGGGGATCGCTCTGGACTCTTTTGCAGCTGCTGGTGCTGGTGCTGCGGCGGCGCTGCTCTTTCTCGGAGACTTGAGGTCGCTCTGCGCGTCTCCACCAGCGACCACGACAGCAGTAGTGGCAGTCGGAGCAGGACCAGCAACAGTGCTTGAGACAGGGACCGAGTGGACGCTCGCAGCAGTGCGATGTCCGGTATCCTCAATGTCCTGTAGCTCTTCACTGCCGCCACCACCTTCGCCAACACGGGGCGTCAGAGCCTCGACGTACCCGACATCCACTGAGGGCGAGCGCATCGCTTCGCCATGGACAGCGCTCGGCATGCTGTCAGCGGATCAAAAGCAGCTCAGTCAGTCAGTTCGCAATGCAAGAAGAGGACTATCAATCTGTTTGCGAGTCTGCTTTCTGCTGCTTGTGTTCCTGAGCCGGTGGATGTCCGTATGACGATGCTGATCTGCGTTTCGCTCTTAAGGACAAGACACTTTCAACTTTCTATTTTCTTCTAGAGAGAGTCTGGGGAACTGAAACGAACACGGTGTGAGCAGCTGGGCAGAGAATATGCAGGAGAGCTTGGCTGGTGCGAAAAGAAGCAAGCAAGCAACCCGACGTATCACATCGAGATGGAAATGATCGACAAAGGCGATCGTGGATGCGAGCTGACACGTGAAGCTGACGACCAGTTTTGGTGATCACCTCTCGAAGCGCGCACAAAGTGAAGTCGACAGGTCTCAGCAGCTTGAATAATGCAATCTGGAAGATGGCAAACAAAAGACAAAACACTTCTTTCTCTACCACAGTAGCCGAACTGCATACCGGTTTTTGACATTTCAAATACAAATGCATCTCTTCTAAACCCGTTCTTACAATCAGTTTGAATGGATTCCGGTTTTAGCTAGCAGTACTATCAGTCAGCAACAAATTCACTGAAGTCAACACACGTCAGATCTTGACGGTTTCGACGAATTTGGAATCTGTTTTTGGTCGCATGATTCCACCTCTCCGACATGTAGTAACCAAATTTGACGAGAAGTAGAATTTGGAACAGAGTCGTTGTTGGCAAATGCGAAACACTCGTCGGGTCCAAAAAGAGGTGAGCAATGCACCACAAATAGACAAGTGTCAATGTGCAATGTTCCTGTTTTGTCACTCGCCATCAATGATACATTGTGCACCTTCATTTGCACTCAGTCTTCAGAGAGAGCAGCAGTTCCAGCAGCCATGACGCCGTCCAACGACAAGCCCAACGACGCCACGAGCGCCAGCAGCAGCAGCAGCGCGTGGGGGCTGCACCGGTCGCTCTTCGTGGTGCTCGGCGCGCTCGTGGCGCTCGTGGTGTGGTCCATCGGCGCTGAGTACTCGGTGCTCACGACCGCCAAGAGCTCTTTTCTGGCGCTCATCCGCACGGCCTCGGGTGTGGATGAGAGCAGTCTGCAGTACTACCCGGCGGAGGTTTTCGAGACCGACTGGGCCACGACGATCCCCGAGGCCGAGCTGCTCCACGTGAGCGCGCTGCACAAGGCGTGCGTCAAGCACAAGGACGCGGTCATCCCGTGGAACTTTGGCATCGAGACCATCGCGACGTCGTCTTCAGGAGCCAGTAAAGCGCAAGGAGACAAAGCAGACGACAACAACGCGAACAGCCCCGAGCTCACACTCGTGAACGAAGACGACCCGGACCTGCTCGACAAGCTGCGCCAGTGTCCCGACGTCGACATCTTCATCCCGGCGGGCATCCGCTCGTTCGGCTACTGCGAAGACGCGGCCGTCTACACAAAGTGTACGTCTGCATGTAGCGCTTTTGCTTGCAACTTGCGGCACTAATCTAATGCGCTGTTGTTGTTATGATTGGTAGTCCTGCAGTCGCGCATGCTGCCGTACTGGGTCACGAGCATCGAGTTCCACGACGCGGCGCGCAACCGCACGTTCACGTACCACGACCTGTGTCCGAACACGCCGATGGTCTTCTTCAACCACTACTGGGAGGGTGTGACGACGTCCCCCAAGTGGCCCAAGACCAAGCCGATCTACTTGATGCCGAACATCGAGATGCACGAGCTCGGCGCGGACAAGTACTGGCAGGCAGACGTCGTGCTCTGCAAGACCGCGATCTGCGCGCGGTACCTCAACAAGTGGTACAAGCAGGAGGGCAACCCGAAGCACACCAAGGTGCTCTACACGCGCCACACGACGTCCGATGTGGCGCTCGCCGTGCGCGCCAAGGTCGGCGCTGAGACGATCCGACCCAAGAACTTCACGAGCGTGCGCTTCACGCACACAGCGGGGACGAGTATCCAGAAGGGCACGTCGCGCATCCTGGACTGCTGGATCACGCGACCAGACTTCCCGCCCGTGGACGTGTTCATCGCCGAGGAGCTCTGGAAGAGCGAGTTCGCGTCCTACTTTGACAAGTTCGTCGCCAAGTCCAAGAACGTCAACCTGCACATCGGCAAGCTGGACTCGACGCAGTTCGGCAGGATGATCGCCGAGAGCTCGTTCTTTTTGTGTCCGAGCTTCCAGGAGGGCTACGGTCACTACATCAACCAGGCGCGCGCCTCCGGTGGCGTGATCGTGACCACGGACGTCGCGCCGATGAACGAGCTCATCACGCCGGACTCTGGCGTGCTCGTCAATGCCAAGACGTTTAGCTACAGGCAGCAGTTCCTAGGAGGCTCGTCCGAGGACCCGCACGCGCTGAGAGGCGTCGAGGGCTTTGTCGCGCAGTTCAGCGGCAAGGAGGTGTGCGAGAGCGTGGACGCGATGCTCCAGAGCATGGCGCCGAAGGACTACGAGGCTCGCGCCACGAGAGCCTACCAGCAGTTCCTCTTTGACACGATCTTCTTCGCGCAAAAGATGCAGGAGCTGCGGGAGTACGCACGCGCCAAGAGCCACCACTACCTGCGCAAAGAGGAACCGACAGCAGAGTAGTCGAGTGTGTCCGTGCGTGCGAACGAAATGTGTCGCCAGCCAACAAGCAAACCAAATACATAGAGAATTTGTTGAAATCTGTCGAGATGTACACCTGTCTCCACAAGATGCATGGATGGGGGTTTGCTTTTCGAGCATCAGCCTCCTAAAACTATAAATCGCCCTCGTTCAGCTCAGGACGAGGCTGGCGGCGGGTTGCTGAACACCGCCGTGTCGACGCGCAGGTTGCCGAGACGCTGCACGCCCTCGGGTGCTTTCGTGGTTGGCGTGGGAGATGCTCCGTCTGCGGCGGTCACGTCGCTTTTACTGCGCGCGTACTCCCGCAGCTCCTGCATCGCGCCTGCGAAGATGTTCATGTCGACGAAGTACTGGCGGTGCGCGTGCACACCCATGGTCTGGCGCGTCTGCTCCTGCGTGGCGCGCAGCAGCGTGTCCACGGCGTCGCACACGTGCCTGGCGGAGAACTCGGCCACGAGTCCCTTGCCGCCCTGGAGTCCGTCTCCTCCTGGAAAGCCCGAGCCTAGAAACTGGTTCGGGTTGATCTTTCGCTTCGCGTGGACCAGCACGTCCATGGACGACGCAGAGCTCGGCATGAGCTCGTTCATCGGCGCCACGTCCGTCGTGATCACGACGCCGCCCGCAGCGCGCGCCTGGTTGATCGTGTGGCCGTAGGACTCGGACTCGCTCGGCGCCAGAAAGAAAGTGGACTCTGTCACCAGCTTGCTCCACTCCAGGGACGAAGATCCCCTACCACGCGTGTCGACTTTGACGTTCTCGCTCTTGCGGATGCGCGCGTCGTACTCGCTCTTGAACTCGCGGCTGTACTTGGCGTCGTCCATGTAGATCTCGAGGCGTGGGAGCTCGCGGCGCGAGAGCCAGCAGTCGAGCGCCTGCTTGGTGCCTTTCAGGTCGCCCGCAAGGTGCACGAACTTGACTTGTCCGTAGTCCTTTTGGCTGATCGCCACGTTGTGCACCTGCAGCGGCACGGACGGGTTCGGCGACGTGTGGCGCGTGTAGAGCACTTTGGTGTCGCGGCGATTGCCGCGCTGCGCCTCCTGCGCGTACCAAGCCGAGACGCGGCTGAAGCACGCCTTGGTCTTGCAGAGCACGACGTCCGCGCCGAGCAGGTGCTCGCGGCGCAGCTGCGTCGAGTCGATGTTGGGCATCAGGAACACGGGCTTCTTCTTCGTCTCGAACGTCTGGGACGGCCACTTTCGGTGCGACGGGAGTGCGTCCCAGTGATGGTTGAGGAAGAGCATCGGGGTCCTTGGGCACAGATCGAAGTACGTCACGGTGCGGTTCGAGCTCTCGTCACGGAGCCCCTTGTCGAACACCCAGCGAGGAAGCATGCGGCTCTGCAGGACTGCGGTTTGGAACATAGTTAGCTACCAAAGGAGGGAGCTTAGCATTCACAAACGAAACAATAAGCACTTACACTTGGTGTACACCGCAGCGTCCTGGCAGTACTCGTTGTCGCCGCGCACCGCCGCTGGCACAAACACGTCGACGTCTGGGCACACGCGCAGCTTCTCCAGCAGCAGCTCAGACGGATCGTTCTCGCTCAGACTGGACGGAAAAGACGACGAGGACGACGACGACGATGGCACTGCAGTCCCGTCGATCACCGTGTCTTCCTGCGTCATGCAGGCGTCGAAGAGCTGGTTGATCTGCATCAGCTCATCGAGCGGCAGGTTGGGCATGTACGCGAGCGACGCCAGCGGCGTGCTGCTCTCCCCATTCTCCAGCTCGCCGTCGTCGTATTCCTCTTCTTCGTACACGTCGACGACCGACGCGTAGAGGTGCGTGGCGCCGCCGTTCTCAGTGCCGCCACCACCCCCGCCATTCACTTCGCTATTCAAGTGCGACGGGTGCATCCCGGACGTGCGCGCGGCGCGGTCCGCGATCGCCGTGTACTCGAGCAGGATCGAGAAGATGCCGAGCGTGAAGAGCACCACGAGGAAGTTGACGATGAGCACGTTCTTGCGCTGGCGCTTGGCGGATTTCGTCTTCTGCTGCTGCTGCTGGGTCTCTGGACTGCCGCGCAGAGGCTCGAGGTCCAGGTCGTCATGCGCATGCTCGAGCGAGAGCGACGAGAGCGCGGAGGAGGTGCTCGTCATGGCTGAGTGCGCGAGAGAATCTACAGACACCAGCAGTAGGGTCTAAGGAGGGAGAATGAAGCGATCGCTAGCGAGCAACTGAGCCTCTGTGCTGACGAATCAGCGTCGTCTCGTTGAGGCGTTCTGGCCGAACTCTTGGAACTCTTTGTTGTCACAGCAAGAAGGTGAGAGTGAGGCGAGACAGTTTGATTGGGTTAAGCGGGAGTAACCGGTATGAATCGGGTTCTGGAGTGCGCGGGTCGTTTGGTTGACTTGACTTTTGCAAGTTGAGCATTTTGCAAACGACCCGTTTGTTTGGGGTTATCCATGGGTGAATTGCCAACACCTACCCGCCCTCGCTGACAATGTGTCAACACCCGAAAAAAGAATCCATGTTGCGATGACAGTTCGCTTCGGACTTAAACATCCAATCGAGTTGTGATGTGGGACTTGCTGCACGATTGAAAGCGTACTTGTCAGCGATGGAGAGATTTGCAAAGTGTATTTGCAGGCAGGTTTGACGCACAGAAACGAAAACCGAGTCAGAGTGTTGTTCAGAGTTAGAATAATGAAATCTGCATGGTGTCATAGCATCCACACTGCAAAGCACAAAGCACCATCTCTGTCAATATTCGTAGTTTCTATTGATCTCTCCTTGTTCGCGTTAAATGCGAATATCTGTCAGCAGAAGCTGACAACATTGACAACTGCAGTTTGATCGACATAGAGAGGTTTTGAGCCAAGCAGCAACCACCTGGCTATAAGAGCATTGCCGTAATCTTCCTCTCCCTTCTGTTCTCGAATGTTCTCATTTGAACTCTCGATTGCGTCACTCCGAGTCACTATTACAAGGTCGGAGAACACACAAACATTCTCTCCCTCAGCACACTTTCACACTTTCTGTCCATTTTTCGTTTTCGCCTCTGTCAAACACAAGCGCAAGAACACTCGAACAACAACTATCAACAAGGAAGCACGATGGACGTGGGCATGCACTGCTCCGTTGGCGCCTGCAGCCAGGTGGACTTCCTGCCGTTCACGTGCGACTGCTGCCGCAGCGTCTTCTGCCTCGACCACCGCACCTACGACGCGCACGAGTGTCCGCTCGCCGGCAGCAAGGATCGCCGCGTGATCGAGTGTCCGCTCTGCAACCAGATGATGCACTGGACGTCCGAGCAGGACGTGAACGCTGTGTGGGAGCGCCACGTGCAGGGCGGCGAGTGCGCGCCAAAGGGGAGCGACGCTGGGGGAAGCGCACTGGACGGTGGTGGCGCACCCGCAAAGAAAAAGAAGAAACCGCGCTGCGGAGCCGACAAATGCCGCGAGATCCTCACGGCGTCGAACCAGTTCAGCTGCACGAAATGCCGGCAGAACGTGTGCCTGAAGCACCGCTTCGAGAGCGATCACGACTGCGAGAAGGTGCGCGCGCAGCAGCGCCGAACGCAGCAGCAGAGCTGGGGGTTCTCGCGGAATAGCAATGCGACACCCCGTGGTGGCAGTGCGAATGCAACCAATGCAAATAGAAGAAGCACTGCAGGAGTGCGCGCAGGTGGAAGCGGCACGGACACTGCGCAACTGCAGCAGAGCGCAAAGAAAGTGGCTACGAACGTCGTCAACGGCACGAAATCCGCGATGAGCTCGCTCGTGCAGAACGCCAAGGTAGGGACGCAGCATTTCATTCGCTTGACCTTTTGTGTGTCGTCATCTTCCGTGCTAATTCGCGGCTGCTTCAATTCTTTTGTTGTAGGCAGCAGGGGCGTCGGTCAGTGCAGCGTCTGCGAATTTGATCACGACGAACTCGGAAGAATGTCCGATTTGCCAGAAGAAGTTTGCGTATGTGTCGCAGCTGATCGTCCACGTGGACAACGCGCATCCGGACGCGACTTCTTCACGAGGAGGCTCTTCCGCTGCGAGACCGATCGACTTGACCACAGCGAATGGATCCACGGCAGCAGCAGCAGCAGCGGTTTCTGGGCGAGAAGTGTGTCCGCAGTGCCGCGCAGTGTTCAGCGACATCAACGCGCTCATCCAGCACGCAGAGTCAGCCCACGCCGGCGCCGTTGCAGCCGCAGAAGGAGGAGCAGATGGGCGAAGAGGCTCTGGTGCGAGCAATAATGGCCAGGAGAAGTGCAGCGTCCAGTGAGCAGCAAGCAGCATAAGAGTCGATATCCATAGAAACGCAAGGAAGAGAGAGAGAATGAATGAAAGAACGGAGAGAACTCGCAGAGATACGTCGATATTTACTGCTTCGCCATATTTCGCTGCGACTCCTAGGCATTTAAAAGCTCGTTTTAAATATAAAGACAGGGGGATGAACATGCAGGACGAAAGAACAGCAAATGTGCAGCACCATGTGACCCAACACTCACTCACACTCGAATCCGGCTTGTTTTCCATGCCGCCGCTATCGCTCTTCTCGTCCTGCAGCCTTGATCCCCCGCCTTCTGATCGTCTTTCGTCCTCACCTTCTCTCTCCAAATACACCAAGATGCAGTAAGCAGCCCGACTCTGGCTGGGCTGACTCTCTCACTCGCTTGAGCGCGGACTCTATCCACAGCGTGTCGCTACGCAGGCTATCCGGACTTGAAGAGCAGGATCGCGACCTGGCCGAGGTAGAAGTAGATGAAGTGCTTGGTCTCGTGCGTGACGTACGAGCCAAAGTTGCGACCGACGATGCAGTGCCACGTCGGGTTGTACTTCTTGTCGAACTCCTTCTTGATGAACGCCGCGATGTCCTTCTCGATGTTGTACTTCTCCAGCGCCTGCGACGCGCAGTCCACAGCGTCCTGCTGCATGTCCTCGTGCATGTCGGCGTTCTTGATCACGGCCTTGCGCTCCGACATGGTTGCCTCGTGCTTCTTGCTCCTTCTTGCTGCTTCTTGCTGTTTGCCGAGTGAGCCAAACGACCAGTCTGCTCGCCCCCTTTTTGAGCAGTCTTCCAGAAAGATAAACAGAGGTTTAGAGGTGCTAAAGACAAAGTCGAAAGAAGAAACCTCCATGAAACGACTCCTGCAGTCAAAGCGCGATACTTCCGTATCAGTTCCAGACACCAGCACTTCAAAACGCGAGGTTAGCATAGCGATATGCGCTGCCAACGTCTGTACTTGAATTCTCTATATACTGACATAACTGTACTATTTAGCGCTCTGAGGTTACTTGAGCGACTGTTCCGATAAATGTCGAGAATATTCGTGGTTGAAGCCGGAAATAAAACTGCTGGACTGATTCATCACACTGTGATCCTCTCCCCCACATACAAAAACGAAGAGGTATATAGATAGAAAATACACCTCCAGCAAACGTTACCAACACCCGCTATCCGTTACGAGTCGCTTCAACGTCCCTTTGTTCAACCTCGAGTCGTCGTCGTTTCCTCATCTTTAGCTGCTGCTGCCACTGCCACCACTGCCGACCGTTGCAAAGCTGTGACGTGTGACGCGCACGAGCGTGCCAACGACCCGTACGTGAGCAGCTCTTCGTCCAGCTCGCGGTTGTGCAGCTTGGCCGCGTGGTGGAAGTTCGAGTTCTTCGCGTTCTTCTTCGTCGTCGGCTTCTGCGACTTGTCCGGCACGACGTTGTAGCCGCCCTCCAGCACCGACACGATGCGGCCATCGCAGCACCTGCAATTGAACAACAGACACACACGTCCAGTCAGCTCTCCACATCCACACGATGCAATGCTAATACACACATCCACATTCACGCAGCACGTACTCTTCTGCGACGCCAGCGATCTGCTCGGTGATCCATCCGTAGTCGTCTTCGCTCAAAAAGTAGTAAAAGTCGTCCGCGTGGCCGTCAAAGCCCGCTGAGAGCATGATCAGGTCGGGCTGGAATCGCTTCAGCGCTGGGATTAGCCGCTCACTCACGTTCTGGCGAAAGATCTTCGACGACTGCTCCATCAGCAGCTTCTTCGCCTTGGCCGAGAGCTTCAGCCGCTCGTCCAGGTACTTCGGACCGAGCACTTCGAGCGGCATGTTGATGATGTTGGGGTGGTCTTTGAGCTCCGGCGAGCAGCCGTGGGGACCGCTCCCCGAGCACGGGTAGAAGTTGTCGTCGTCGTACAGGTGGATCGACGCAAAGAGCACGTTCTCCGAGTCCTTCTCATCGCGCCACGGCTTGTACGAGGAGAACTGCAGTGGGGACCAGCTGGGCGGCAGCGGGTAGTTCTGTTTGTGCGGGATGAGGTTGCGGATGCAGTCCTCTGTGCCGTTGCCATGGTGGATATCAAAGTCCACGATCGCGATGCGCTCAATGTTGACCGCTTTCTGTTTGTCAGTGGGTGTGTAGTACGGTGCAGAATACGTGCTCATCGCGTATGCCGCGCCGATCGCCACGTTGTTGAGCAGGCAGAAGCCGCAGGTGCACATCTCTGGGCGTCGGTGGAACGTGTCGGCTTCGACGCATCCATTCGGACCAGCGTGGTGACCAGGAGGACGAACAACAACAAACGCGTTTCTGTGTTCCATCATCGACCATCGTCATCATCAGTATCCATGGGCTCGTCCAACATTGAGGTCTCTCAACATGAGTCCCATGCATCATAGAGAAGAAGGACCATAGGTACGTACTTGGTTTCTTGACGGAGCACCTTGTCGACCGCATGACAAACAGCACCAGCAGCGAGGCGGGCGGCCAGATAGCTGCTCTTGGAGATCGGCGAGTCCATGTCAAAGCTCCCGGCGGACGGCGGGTTCTCTATCGCGTAGCACTTCTTCGCCTTCTCCGACTAGGAGTGGGGGGACATGACAGCACAACAGTGGCGATTACGTGCACCGCGTGAATTGATTGGATACATCTGAGGATCAGTAACAGGATGGGCAGATCAACAGACAGACAGTCAGTCAAACAGACGTACCTTTAGCCAGTCGCTGTAGGTGAGATCCTTGAGCGCGTCTTTGCTGTCCCCCTTCGTTTCAAAGAGAGAGCCCACCGAGATCGCTTCGTCCTGGTCTGGTAAGAGCCCGCACGCCTTCTCGAGGTGCTGGATGTACTCGAACGAGTGGACGCGCAGCAGGTCGTTGAGTCGCGCAGGCTTGAGCTCGTTCAGGTTCGCCCAGCGGAGATCCTTGAAGCGCTCTTTGTGGAGCACGCCCTCGGGACCGCAGAGCACGCCGAGTCGCTGGCGGTTCTCCTGGTGCGTGTCGTTGTGGTGGTCGAGACACGTCGGCTGGTAGACAAGCAGGGTCCCTCGCGGCGCTTGTTCGCGCTTCACGAGCTGATGCGGCGACGGGAAGACCATCGCAGGCTTGACGTCTCGTTCTCCTTCTCGCTTAATGGAGACAGCGCCAAACGAGGTTCGAGTGTCTTCGTACTGAGTCATGGCTTCGTCCACTGGATCAAACGCTTTACTACTAGGCGGCGCTGAGAGAATCGCATGCTGGTGCTGCTGTTGGCTCCCCATCCGTTTCCACGAGTACTCGGCGCCAGAGGCGATTTGCTGTCCGCGCATGCCCGCCGCGGGGGACGGCGCTGGTCGCCTCCGTGGGTGGTGCACTTTCTCCTGCGTCATGCAGTTCAGCGGGATCGGCGAGCCTTCCACTTCTCGAATGTATCGGAGCTCGTCGTCCGTGTCGTACTGGAACCCCGACTTGTCTCCTGCAAGCTGAGAGGTGGCAGTGCTGCGGCGGTTCTCCTTGTCTTCTACTGCGGCAGCTGGTGCGCTTCCGCCATGGTGGTGGTCGTGGTGGAGCACAGGGCTCTTGTCCTCGCTGTCGCTGCCTGCGGCCGACGACGTCGACGTGCTGGCAGAGACGCCGGTGCTGCTGGTCGCCGGCTTGACGCGTCGACCGTTTGCTCCTGCCGCGTCGTCCTCGACGAGCGTCACGCTCGACATCCGTTTAAGAATCCGGCTCGGCACAACTGTACTGCCGTTGTTACTGTTGCTGCTGCTACTGCTGGTGGCGATCGCTGCCGTGAGCAGCGTGCTGAGCTTCTCGCTGCCTGGGTCCGTGCCGGTGTCGCTCGAGTCGCTGGCTTCGCCACTGCTGCTTGTACTGCTGCTCGGATCTGGCTGGAAGATGATGCTGCTTCCCGGGAGGACCCGGAACGGCTGGGGTCTCGCCCCAGACCCTGGTTGCTGCTGCTGCTGCTGCTGCTGAGGCTGAGAACCTTGGGGGTTGTAAGCCACTTGAGGAACCTGGGCAGGCGGAGGAGACTTGGGCGGCGGTGGGAACTGGTACATGCGCGGCCGCTGGTGCTGCAGCATCGTCGGGCGGTGGTGGTGCAGAGCCATCGGCATGGAAGGCGGTGGCGGAGGAGGAGGAACTCCTGCGTCGTCCGAGTCCTCGGTGTCGTGGCTCAGGTCGACCTCCTCGCGACACGGGTCGTACCAGATGGCTCTGCGTCCCGACGACGCCGCGTAGTTGCTCATGACGGCGACTGGAATCAGACGCTAGCGCAAAGCTACGATGCTGCTGGGTGTGAGATCTCGCTGGCTGTCCGATCTGCCTGCTTTCAGGCTGTGGGGACTGAGGAGACTTGCGAGGCTGGAGCTGGAAAAACGCGAATGACGCCAATTGTCTTTTTTTCGGTCGTCCCCAAAAGCAGAAAGTGGCTCGAAGTCCCGAACAGCAGATGAGCTGCATTGAGACAGAAGGCGGGCACAGTGGGAGCTACGAGTAAGTACGCATGCGTCGTAACATCCGACGATTGATGTCCGCAAGAACGTATAGCGTCAAGCGATTCTGATCAGCAGAAGAGGTTTGATGCTTGTCGACAGGAAAGCAGAGAAGGAGGTATATCGAGTGTATACTGAGTATACCACCATCACATTCCAACTTTTTGCACTGTGTTAGTGCTGCGACAGACAATCTCGAAGAAGAGAACAGTGGGAGTTCTGATGAAGTACGCACACAACGAAACACCTGCATGCAGAGATATGGAGATAGCGGGGTTAAGACCTCGTTGGTCAAATCATGTGATCGACTTGACGTGGCAGTATTTTTTCAGGCAATCAATACCACTATGAACCAAGGTTGGCTGTGTTGGCTGTTGAGAGATGGCGGCGCAAGCAAAGTAAGAAGCAACCGATGTAGGACACGCCAGTCGATGGATATTGCAGTGCAAT
>JAASFO010000807.1:0-12948 GCA_023333815.1 Globisporangium recalcitrans | reverse complement strand
CTGTATTAGTTCCATTTCGCCAACATATTATGCTGCCGAGGTTTCTTCCATCGTGAGTGACGGTCGTCTGATCAGCGTGAGTGATGGTAGATCAAAATGTACCCACTCAATACGGCAGGTGAACATCTGAGTTGTGTTCAGCAGCTCTGTAAAATCAAAGAGGGTGTGCAGCACACTTGATCTGACTATCCTCACGGCTTTTTTTGTTTTCTAGCATGTCTTATAAACAGGTGCATTGCTGGATCCAACTCGAAAGTGTCACCCACAGCTCCTCTCCAAACCTTCTGCACACACCAAGTGCCTGTTCCTCAAGCAGAAGCAAACAGCGCTCGCAGTGTCCTTTCATTTCCAGATTTCCACTCACTCACTCACTCACTCACACAGTCCGAGACAGACAGGATCAGCAAAGCCCACGACGACCGAATCGCAACCTACCACCACCTACCCAAGAAGCAGACACAGCATGGTCGCGGCCAACTCCCACTACTGCCAGATCTGCTTCGACGAGATCCCGCAGAAGGACAAGGCGATCACCCAGTTCTGCAGTCCGAAATGCCCTGCAGTCTTCTGCGACACCTGCCTGGTGCACCAGCTCTCGGTCGCGCTCCAGGTCGGGTACATCGGAGCGCTCCCGCGCGTGCGCTGTCCGATCTGCCTCGTGCTCGTCAACAAGTCCCAGTGGAGCAGATACATTGCCGCGAACACCGTCACGACTGACAAGGGCTGCTTTCTGTTGCTCGAGCGGTACGACGCGCTCTGCAAGCAGGCGTGCAGCTTCCGCACCCCGTGCTGCCACAGCTCCACGTACGTGCACATGCCGGACGCGATCGACCCAGCGAGCACGACCACTGGGACGCTCACGCTGCCAAAGTCTCAGGTCGCAGCGCTGCGCAAGAAGTGCCGCCAGTTCGGTCGCCACAAGATCACCGGGCGGGACCTCGTCAACTACCTCACAGACACGTTCCCAGACGAAGCGAAGCGCGAGGCGGTCTTCGACGGCGTGCTCGAGCGCCTCATGGACGAAGAGCGGCGCGCGACGCTGCTGCTCTCGTACCACGCGGTGTACCGCGTCGTGGTGACGAGCTGTTGCGGGTGGCGCACGTGCTTCAACTGCAAGCGGTCGTCGCCGGACGAGAACGAGGGCTGCGAGTGCGAGCAGGAGGACGACGAGTTCGACGAAGCGACCGACCTCGTGCAGTGCCGGAGCTGTCGCGCCATGCTCGTCAAGGTGGACGGGTGCGACCACGTGGTGTGCATGTGCGGCTTCTCCATGGACTGGCTGGACGAGCTCAAGTTCCGCGACCAGCTCAAGAAGCAGATATTGCCCGTGGACCCGTTCGACACGACCGTGTTCGAAGAGTGGGTCGAGTGGCACAACAAGATGGCCGGCATGTTCGACGAGCTGCGGGACCCGGCGCGCGTCAAGATGCAGCTCAAGCTCCTGGCCAAGAGCCACCCGCGGTTCGTTTCGACGCTGCGTCGGTTCATCTGGTGGCGCCGGTTCCGACGATTCTACAGCAGCAAGGTCACAGAGGAAGCGGTGCGAGCCAAGTACTTGGAGCGCGTGCTCGCCCCGCTTCTGCAGCTCGCGCTCATCAAGCGCGTTGTGCAGAACCGCATGCGGAAGACCGTGCTGGTCGAGCTGGTGCAGACCGTGCGTCTGCGGTTTGTGAACAGCGAGATCGCCAAGCAGAAGCCCAAGCTCAGGCGCTTCATCCTCACGGTCGTGACGCAGTGCCGCTACAAGCGCATCGTGGAGCAGATCCAGCAGACGTTCTTCTGGAAGCGGTACGACCAGAACCACGAAGAAGAGAAGACGCAGATCCAAAAGGAGGAGTCCGCGTTCCTCACGCTCTTTGACGTCTGCGAGACTGCAACAACTGCGAGCGAGGAGGGAGGAGTTGCAGTGAGTGCGTGAGCTTCTTGTACATAATACAACTATGAAATAAATCCTATGTTATATGAATGGATCCTCTTTTTGTACATGGCGGGTCGAGAGTACTGGTCACGAAGCGCCAAGCCTCCTAGACGCATCTTCCTCATCTCTCTCTCTCTCTCTCTTGCTTTCCAAGCGAACGCATTCATTTTTCATCAGGAGCACGACGAAAGACACTGTCCGAGCGAGCAGACAAGTAAGAGAAGGAGATTGCGATGACGGCCGCGAACGGCAAGACGCGATCGAGAGTTGCTGAAGGAGCAGGCGGCCATCTCTGGATCCGTGTCGACAGTCCTGCGTGCACTTTGTGGTCACATGCTCTGCAATATCGCGTTCCTCCAGTTGTGTAGTTTAGAAAGTCCAAGCAAAGCTGACTTGCGCCACGTGACAAAAGCGTCAGCTGCACACTAAACTCCAACCATTTACTTCTTTTTTTGTCTCTTCAGCGACATCAGCAATCCTTCAGCATGCGATCAAACCAGAGCAAGGAGAGACTCGAGACCTCAAGGTTCCTACTTGTTGCTGTCTGAAAGTGGGTACACTCCAGTGACGTCCTCGCCATCTGTCCATTGTCTCGAATGCGACTGACATGCATATGGATATGTGGCACAGCAGCTCACAGCAGCCTGAGTCTTTACAGGCGAGATGGAGGGACTAAAAGAGCTCTCTTCGTTCGTTGACTCTCTCTCGATTTGCTGTTCCCAAGAGATCACCTTGCTCAACAAATGCAGGCTTTGACTAGTCCTACAGAACAGATGCTATTCTCTCAACACAAGTTCCTCAAAAGTTGTCGCACTGTCTTTGTTCCTCCAGGTAGTCCACATCAGACGCGGAGAGAGCAATCATTCACATTTGCACCAATATTCGGTAGCAGCAGTCAGAGCTAAATGGCAAACGTTTGACTCAGGACTGTAGGACGGACCTTTTTTGTCCATTTTGTGCTTCCCAATGTGATGACTAAAACAGCAGCTGGCGTTCAGTGACGACGGAACCAGAAAGCGCATCCTCTTCGATTCTTCCTCTTGCCGTTTGATCAGCTCACCTGCCTCCGCTCCTCCATACACAGTGCGCGCTCTCGATATTCCCACCGATATCGCATCGTTCCGCTCTCTTCCAATCAGCCCTCCAGCTTCGACAAACTGTAGACATACAGCGCGGAAAGCTTTCGTTTCCCACGACCACCACCAAGTCACCAGAGCCTGTTGCGCGACGAAGAGAAAGAGCAAGAGAGCACATCAAGAACTGAGCTCCTATCGTAGAAAAGTAGCGCAAGCCGACCGAAGATGAAGTTCCCGACGACGGAGCCGCTCTTCCCGACGCTCTCGCTCACGCCGGACGAGTGCCAGCGCTACAAGCTGCTCGCGAAGGCGATCGTCCAGGACACGGTCGCGGACTACGACCAGTACGTGCACGAGCACCAGCGCCAGGTGAGCAAGCAGCGCTGGAAAGGCGTCAAGTCCCGCGAGAACATCGCGGTCTACAAGGCGCGCGACCACAACCCGCAGGACAACATCCACCGCGGACTCGCGTCGGGGCTCGCGATCAACATGGCGGCGCCACTCGACATGTCCGCGGTAGACGGACGCCAGCATCAGCAACCAGCGACGGTCACGCCGGGGCTGCTCGAGCACTTCCCAGCGCAAGAGTACAACCTACCCAAGCTGCTGATGGTCGGCACGATCTCCGGCACGCTCGACGACGTGGTCTACGGACTCTCGACGCACGACTCGTCCTCGATCCTGCTCAAGGCTGCGTACACCCAGGACGAGATCGTCGACGGCCAGATCCTGTACCAGTTCGAAGGTCCGTCGCCGGCCAAGCCGTACAAGTTTCTGGGCATCAAGTGGGTCGTCAAGAGCAACCCGCTCGCCGTGAGTGCGGTCGTGTCCCCGCGCGACCTGCTCTTCCTCAATACGATCGGGATCATGAACCGCGGCGATGAGCGCCTCGGGTACATCTTGATCCACTCGATCGATCTGCCCAAGGACGTGCCGAGTCTCCAGCACAAGCACGGGATCATCCGCGGCCGGCTCTCGACGTGCTATGTCTTCAAGCAGCTCCGTGACGACTGCGTCGAAGTGTACATGAAGGGCTACATCGAGCCGAGCGGGAAGCTGGTCGAGTCCGTCGCGATCAACTCGGCGGTCACGGGCTTGCTGTTCTGCTGGAAAGCCGTTGTGTGCTCGCAGGCAAAGAAGATCGTGTGGATGCTACAGCGAAAGTCCCCCAGCAACAAGAACAGGCAACTCACGAGTCCGAGACATCACTCCTCGTCTTCTTCTTCTCACCACCACCCACAACCCTGCGGACTCTGCCAGCGACACCTCAAGGTCTTCAACAGCTCGGTCGAGTGCGCGCTGTGCGACCTCCCCATGTGCTCGCGGTGTCGCGTGACCATGAAGCTCTGCTTTGAGACCGTCGGCTCCAAGCACATCGAGCAACGCAACGTCGTGCTCTGCAAGAGCTGCATCACGCGCGCGCATCGGATGGACACGCTCAGGATCGCGCAGGACGAGGTGCGCTCGGGTCGGTTCGGGCTCTCGTTTAGCTCCACGGAGTCACGCTCGAGCGTCTGGGACTCGCACCGAAAGGCGTCCAATGCGAGCACTGCGGACGGCAGCACCTCGACCTGGACCAGGTCCGGTGGACGCGCAGTCTCGAACGCAAAGACTGTCCGGACGTTGGTCGAGAGCGGGGACGAGAGCATTGGCGGAGATTCAGTCTACACCAACAACAAGGGTGTCGTGGTGGAGCTCGACCTCGACGACGATCTCTATACAAGGAAGAGCTCCAGAGCTGGCAGCGGTGGTGGTGGTGGTGGTCCGATGGAAGTGCATCCACGACCTCTGAATAGTCGATCCACTACTACTGCTACTGGTAGTGCTACTGGTGCTGCTGGCAGTGACGACGGATCGTACAAGGGCTGGTCGCCCGAGAAGCGGGAGATGTGGGAGCGCATGGCGCAGCTCAAGGTGCAGGCAGACGACGTGTGCCAGATCGCCCAGAAGAACCTCCACACGGCGGGGCTAGCAGATGGTGCCTCCGTGGTAACAAAGATGCAGCCGCCACTGCCACCACCTAGTTTAGCACTGCTGTCGCGACCAGAGTACCTGTTTCGAGAGAGTATCGACTGAGGAAGGCTATGATGAAGAGGGGGAGAGAGCATCCCTTGTTGCACAGTATGCAGCATTAGGAAGTTAGTCTATTAGGGAAAGAGAACACGAGCAAGTGTGCATGGCTAAGGCGTTGAGCGTACTGCGCTTGCTAGTGGCTGAAGAAGATCAAGCTCATGCGTTCTTCCCCATTCACACGATATCTCAACACAAGCAGCGCAGCAAGTGTAGAAACAAGTCATGACGGAAACCTGCAAAATACATTGCTGCCCCAAACACGAAACACAAATGTCCAGACAAGACGTAGAGAACTGGCAGTAGTGGGGAGGAACAGCTGCTTGCCACTTCAACGTTCTCCTGAGACGCTGCGTTCAACCGCCTCGACTCTGCGCCAGTCGCAAACAATTGGAGCTGCTGAGGTACGATTGCGACTTGACTCGCCTGAGGATCCCAATGCAGCCTGGATCGTAATCGACCCACACACACACACACACACACTGACAGACCGAAACGCGAGAGCCAATCCATTCGCGCTCATACAGAGTTTGTAGGATGCCTCGCGGACGGGTGGCTGGGTTGGTCGCTTGAGAAGAAAGTGGCGAGCGCTGTATGTGCATCCTGGATGCTGGACTCTCTGTGGCGACCCCATGTGTTGTGTTTCCGGTGCATAGAGTCGATGCCCCATGCAGGTTGCATTAGGCTGGTGACATGCAAGCAAACTGCATGCCATCCGGATGTGTGTTCAGGTGCGAGAGAGAGAGAGAGAGAGGGAGAGGGAGGGAGAGAGATCGCAAACAGCCGAGACTCGAGACCTCACGTGCGCAAGCGCATTTGAGTCAAGTGCGTACACCCCAAATCACACTGTCCCACTTGAGTCGTTTTGTGGGTTTAACAGTCTGTCGCTCGATTGTAAACTCCAAAAAACTGCACTGTACGATTGATTGTGCTCGCAGTTTCGTGGTTGCTGTGGTGCAGTGCACTGCTGGATGCTTTCAGTGTGCGATCAGGCTTGGTTCTTCTTGCCTGCCACATTCCTCCCATTGCAATGTGCCTCCGTCCTTGTGTTCAAAGTTCCAAGCTTCAGTTTGGTGCACAATGGTC
Organism: Globisporangium recalcitrans; assembly: GCA_023333815.1. Taxonomy (NCBI): domain Eukaryota; phylum Oomycota; class Peronosporomycetes; order Pythiales; family Pythiaceae; genus Globisporangium; species Globisporangium recalcitrans. The sequence goes on along the minus strand of JAASFO010000807.1, from coordinate 6,798 downwards.
CTGACTTGACTAAATTGGTGAGGAACCAAAACGGAAAGACAACGATGTGTCTGGTGTTTTGCAGTGGCACTCTTGAGATCGACGAGTCCCACTCCAGCATGGCTCGTGTGCAGGGTCGTGAGTGGTTTCTGCGACCGCCACCAACCAGTCAATCCAGTGACATGGATGGAAAATGGAAAAACGGAACCACCTCTGACACACTGACGTGGTGGAGGCGTCGATCTCAAAATGCTATTGCGTCACGACCTCATGCCCATGCGCGTGCCAAAACGTGCGCGCATGCGCCAGCCACAGATCGATTCCTCAGGATCCCAGGAACCCAGAACCTCAGACTCCATTGTGATGACGTTCGGTGCCACTAATCTGGTGGGATGCACAGTCGAAGGTGAACATGCGGCGGCAGTGGAGCCTGTTGAGCTGTTGTTGTAGCTGTTCAAGTAGAGCAAGTGCTAAATGATGAAATCAAGTCAAGCTTTAGTGGTTGATCCCAATAAAGGGTTTCGCATGTTTGCTTGCTCTGATGCGTCTCGTAATCCGTCACTGAAACTTGATGGCTTGATCTCGCAAAATGCGTGTGGCATCGCAAAGCTCTGCCTCTACCCACCTCCCTCATCTCTGCCAAGTGCGCCTCTCAGTCACTGACATCAGTTAAATCGGGTGTGTTGATTCTGCCCACCAAAAACCATCCATACCCGCCTCATATCGTGCTCCTAAACTGTACACATACTGCCGATAGTGTAGACAGCGATACCAGATGTCAGTACAGATCACGAATCAACATGAAACTGACGACCTTTTCCATCTCCATCTAATAGCGCAAGCTATTTTCTCAAAGAAACCAAGGACAAACAATCCATCTATTCGGGATAAAACTCATCTCAACAACAACAAAAAAAAGAAAAAGAAACAGGCCATGTGATCCTTCCTCCTCCTCCTCCTCCTCCTCCTCCTCACTCTTCAATCACTCGTCAAGCGAACCTGATCCGCCCATTTACCTTCACTTGCTCGATCCTCAGTCATTTGGGCATTCGACGACTTGGAGACGCACCTCCAGACAGACAGGTTGACAGGCAGCCAGACTCGCATGAAGTTCCCCACAGCCACGCCGCTGTTCCCGCCGGTGGTGCTCAGCTCCCCGGAGCGCACCCGATACGAGGAGCTCGCCAAGGGTCTCGTGCACGACACGCTCGCGGACTACGACACGTACAGAGACATCGAGCAGCGCCAGGTGAGCAAGAGGCTCTGGAAGCCCGTCAAGGCGCGCGAGAACATCACGGTCTACAAGGACCGCCAGTACGACCCGGACGACAACCTGCACAGAGGGCTGGCGTCGGGCATCTCGATCTTTTCATCAGGCTCGCTGTCGTCTCAGTCGTCTGCATCAATATCTTCGATTGGCGAGTACCAGCAGGAACAGCAGCGCGCCGCGTCCCAGTCGAACGCGTCGGTCTCTTCGTCCTCCTCAGGGTCCTCGTCGCTATCCGCCGCGATCCTGGACTCGATCCCAGCGGAGGAGTGGAACCTGCCCAAGCTGCTGATGGTCGGCACGGTCTCAGGAACGCTCGACGATGTCATGTACGGACTGGCGACCCCCGACCCGGGACTCATGCTGCTCAAAGCCCACTACGCGCAGGACGAGGTGATCGACGGCCAGGTGCTCGCACAGATCCAGGGTCCGACGCCGACTGAACCCTACCGGTTTCTCGGACTCAAGTGGCTCGTCAAGGGCAACCCGGCGGCCGTGAGCGCGCTCGTGATGCCGCGCGACCTGATTCTACTCGAGACCACGGGCATCATGAGCCACCCGAAGAGCGGCGAGCGCATTGGCTACTTCCTCATGCACTCGGTGAGTCTGCCCGGGTGTCCGGATCTGCCCAAGAAAGCCGCAGTGCGCGGCCGCATCTCGTCCTGCTACATCTTCAAGGAGCTCGGCAATGGCGTCGTGGACGTGTACATGAAAGGGTTCGTCGAGGCGAGCGGCAAGGTCGCGGACGCCGTGGCGGTCATCTCGGCCGCGAACGGACTCTTGTGTTGCTGGAAAGCCGTCGTGTGCGCGCAGAGCAAGAAGCTCGTGTGGGCGATCAAGACCCGGCTCCGCGAGAGCAAGCGTCGCATCGCGCTCATCGAGCAGTCGCGCTTACGGGATCAGCAGGGCGAAGCCGCTGCGGGCTCCTGCGGGATGTGCTCCAAGACGTTCAAGCGGTACAACCGCGTGGCGTGCTGCCAGCTCTGCGACGGCGCCATGTGCTCCCGGTGCCGCGTGACCATGAAGCTCGCGTTCCCGCGCGTGGGCGAGAAGGAGATCCGCCTCAAGAACGTCACGGTCTGCAAGGGCTGCATCACCAGCAGCAACCAGCAGAGCACCTTCAAGGTCGCGCAGCGCGAAGTGCTCTCGGGTCGCTTCGGTTCGCAGTATACCACAGCTTCAACGGCATCAACATCAGCAAGGCAGTCAGTGGATTCCTCCGTTTCGTCACTATCATCTGGTAACGGTGGTGGTGTCGCTGCTAACAAGCGATCGGCGGTGAGCTCAGCGTCCTCAGCATCTCAGAGGAACAACAGCACCCCAGAGGACGTCAGCAGCTCGATCTTGCAAGCCCAGGCGCAGGAGTACGCGAGGAGCAGCGTCCCAGGCGCGGGCGGCACGATCCTGCTGGCGCATGCGCAGGATCGCGCGTTTGCAACAAACAAGAGCACTCGGGGCAAGACTGTGTCGGGGGAGGCGTGCTGCCAGTCGAGTAGCGTGAGCTCGATCGCCGACACGACCAAGTCGTCGATGGCCAGCGACAGCGAGTTCAACTCCAGCTACTCGGTTTACTTGTCAGAGGGAGCAGGCTACGAGAGTTTTGACGACCTGCCACCGCGTCCATCGGAAGACGACGGCGACATGTTTGGAGCAGCAGCAGGAATGATGACGACAACGACACTGGATGCAGTGGACATTGGAAGCGTTGTTACACGCGACTGGGATGCAACCTCCCCCACTTCGCGACAGCAGTACCTGGACGCGGTTCAGAGCCGCACGCCGGAGGAGCAGGCCATGTGGAAGCGCATGGCGCAGCTGCATCTGCAAGCTGAGAACCTGTACCAGTTCACCAAGCGGAACACCGAGACGGTGATGCAGGGCGGGGTCAGCAGAGGAGGAGGAGGCATGGAAGTCGGAGGTCTCTACGCGCCTCCAGTCTCCTATTCGCTGTCGCCCCGCATGAGCATCGATTGAATCGTGGCAACGTTAGATGTGGAAGTGAGTGGATGTGTGGTTATTAGCATGTGACCTCTCATGTCTGTCGTTCAGTGTCTCCTTTGTGTGTGCGTGCACTTTTGCTGACTCTGCTGAAACTATGGAAGGTGTCAAAGTGTCGGGTGTCTCAAAAACCAAGCAGCACGTTTCATTAAATACTCGACGCTGTTGAAAATGCAGTGGGTTTGCTAGTGTACACTTTGGCTAATCGATCGAGAGATCTATCGGTTCGATCTCTCTCGTCAGGTTGGTAGGTTCGTTCGTTTTGGCTCGACCTGAGCTCTTGGACTCCCAGTCCTGTCCCGTTTGAATGCCTTCTACTCTTTATCGACCGCCAAGCTCGCGAGCAACGAGTGCGGCATCACCAGGCTGGACGAGATCATCACGGTCTCGGTCGTGCGCTTGGCGTACTGGTACACGCTCTCGGCGGCGTGGTGCAGCTCCGTGATGCGCTGGTAAAAATCCTGCTCGCTGGTGTACGCGTTGTCGCGCTTCGGGGACGCGGTCTGGGTCCACTCGCCGTCGTCGCGGTTGAGCTCGATGATGCTGCTCTTGCGCTCCAAGTCGCACGCTTGCTCGTCGTCGTCGTTCTCTGCGACCTCGAGAGTCTTCTTTCGACTCGAGGGAGGTCCGGCCGACGACGCAAAAGACGACGCGGACGTCGTGGACGACGGGTGCGCGAGCGTGTCCACGAGCTCGCTGAGGTCCTCAGCGGACAAAGCGCTGCTCGACACCGTGCCCATAGAGATCGTGCGCGGTTCGCGCTGGCTCGTGGCCTTGGTGGGGCTTGGCGTCGACGCTGAGGACTCGCTCAGCAAGTTCGCGCCAATGTCGTCGAGACTCACTTGCTTGATGATTGGCGGAGCGAGAAACCCCAGGCTCTCTCGTGCTCCCTTCGGGGCGTCAAGAGCTACCGAGTGGCGAGAGTCCTGCTTCTTCTCGCTTGTTAAGGAAGCCACGTGCTTCGTTGTCGTCGCTGTTGGTTTGACTGGCACCGAGCCGTACTGTCCGTCGAGGATCTCTTGCTTCGCGACCTCGAGGGGATCTCGGAACTTGCAGTGCGCCACGCAAGACCGACAGAGATTGACCGCCATCCGCGTCACGAGCTTGCTGCTGTTGTGTTCCTTTGTAGCAGTAGTAGAGGTCACAATGTTCGGAAGTGAGAGCTCTCGCTGGTCCCGGCACTTGGAGCACAGCAACGCCGCGCAGAGGCGGCACGCCAGGATCGTGCTGAACTTGGAGAACACCTTGTTGCAGTTCACGCAGCAGCTCGTGGCTGTGGACGTCGAGGCGTTCGCGATCGCCACCGCATGATGAGTAGCGCCGTCTCGGTTGTTGCCATTCCGTTGCTTCTTGGCCACCTCCCAGCCGAGCTTCCGGTTCAGCGCCGCGCTCATGGCGCGCCAGACGCTGATGAGCGAGTTGGCCGACGTCTTGAGCGCGAGCGAGTCGGTCACGTTCCCGTTCATCTCGACAAAGCTCTTCATGTACACGTCCACGCGGCCGCTGTCGGTCTTGAAGAGGTAGCAGGACGAGATGCGCGCGCGCACGATCGACAGCTCGTTGAGCGTGCGGCACTCGTTGAGCTCGACCGAGTGCATCACAAAGTAGCCCAGGCGCGACCCATCGGCTAGAGTCTTGATGCCCGTGCTCTCAATGTACACCAAGTCGCGCGGTCGCACGAGCGCGCCGATGGCGTTCGAGTGACCCTTGACGAGCCACTTGAGACCCAGGAAGCGCAGCGGGTCCTCGGGCGTCGGGCTCTTGATCTCGCAGAGCACCTTGGCGTCCAGCACCTCGTCGTGCGCGTACGCGGCCTTAACCATCGCGTGCGCGGCCGTGGGCGACGACATGCCGTAGACCATGTCCTCGATCGTGCCGACCACAGAGCCGACCGCGAGCAGCTTGGGGAGTCGTCGGTCCGTCGAGCCTGACTTGAAGCTAAAGCTTGAGCCTCCGCCGCTAGCTGAGTGGGAATGGTACGAAGACGACAACGAGGTCGCAGAGGGGGACTGCATCGGGGTGTTGGACGAGCTGAACGCCATGTTGCTCCTGCTCGAGGATGTGAAGTCGTACGCCAAGCCCGAGGCTGTGAAGTCGTGGCTCGGGGTAGTCAGTGGCGCCGAGGACACTTGGGAGCTCGGATTCGCATTCGCGTTGTCGGAGGAGGAGGAGGAGCGCACGCATCGCTCGCTGTAGACCGTGATGTCCTCGCGCTTCTTGATCGGCTTCCACTGGAGCTTGCTCAGCTGGTGCCGGTGCTGCCGGGTGAACGCGTCGTACTCGTCCAGCGCGTCGTCGATCACGCGCTCCGTGAGCTGTTCGTACTCGAAGCACTGCTCGGAACTCAGCTGGATGTGCGGGAACACGTTCTCCGAGAGCGGGAACTTCATGGCTGAATTGCAGGCTTCGTGGGGGGCTTTGTTGGATTTGTGGGCTTTTGTCGAGTGTCGATACCTCGAGGCGCTTTGGGTGATAGTGGAGCTCGTGCAGTAGGTTGGGCGGTGGAGCTGGACTTGCGTGTTGGGATGCAAATTCGAGTCTGATCTTCTCAGGACACCGGTCAGTGACTGTCGACAAACGGTGCAGTGCGCACTCGCTCGACGTCTTCAAGCGAGAGAGGGATACTGGCTGACGATTGCACTCTGGCATGATAGCGATTGCAGGCAGGTTGTTGCCGAGTTTTTCTTCTTTATTATTATTCACGCACTCACTAAACTCTGGAAAGGGGCGGCTGTTTTGCTGATCCTGGACTCTTATCATTATCGCCAATGTCTCTCCAGCTGATCAGTTGCTGACATCGCACCATGATGCAGCTGGTGAGGCAGATGGAATGCTGAATGCATTGCATTGTGGGGGACATACTCGACACACAGCATTCAGTTTGTCAGTGAGGCTTCTGTGGGAATATCTGGAAGTCCTCGCGTCACCATGTGGTTTCTTCAAGCGCATTCGTCGAATGTTTCGTGCGCACTTGGGTGACACACACCACGAGTTCAAACAAACGGAGTGACGCTGGAGAAACCAGTCAGTGTGATAACTTCGACATTCCATTGGGATCTTGATGATTCACAGACTTGTGAGCCTGAGCGTCAGATCGGTGGAATAGGTGATTCGCATCATACGCATGGGGGGATGCAAATTGACTCTGTCGTGGTGGAGAAGGAGGATACACGGCGACTCTGTCAACCAATCAACAGAGATTTTAAATCGCCAAGTGCGACACCACCACACCGATATTCTACTGAGCTACTCTGAACACTCCCAGCAACTCTCTGAGACTCAGGAGCATTCATTCATTCATTCTCGACTGGGAAGACGAACAATTGCGCACGTAAACAGCAAAGATCCCAAAATTTTGATCACTGATGCAGCCACAATCAGGTGGTGCAGCACGAAAGAACAGTTGATCATCTCGAGCGTGGCCAGCTGGGGAAACGGGAGTACGCACAATACTGTGCCCATGAGTGACCGAGTCCAGGATTCTGTGGAAGACACCCACCTCGCCTACCCATCCAAAGGCTACCTCCAGCGATGCCCACAGATTGTCGTGAACG
>JAASFO010000806.1:0-12958 GCA_023333815.1 Globisporangium recalcitrans | reverse complement strand
CGATCCACAGTTCCCCAGCTTGGAGGTTGCGGAACACGACCATGACGAGTGCGACGAGGTTCAGCAGCAGATCGAGACCGATGAAGATCTGCACGCGACTCATCCACGCACAGGAATCGTTCATCACAGATTTTGCCGCAGTCGAGCCGAGGTCGCGCACAACTCTTTCAAGTGTCAACGAACACTCTAGGACTATATTTTCAGGACACCATTGCTACACACGCATCACGGGACGGACGCGAATGGTGAAGTCAGGTGGGAGGCGCTCCAGCAAAAGAGAGGCTGGGTTGGGGAACGTACTCTCTCATCTCCTGCATGAGTGCGTCGTAGAGCTCTTTCGGAGTAGATCGGATGCTCCCCTGTGTCGAGCATATACAAGCGGGTTACGTTAGCCCACTCACGCACTCAAGTTCGATCGTTCGTTCGTCGCTCTCTGGGTCCGGGCACACGAGTATAGTCACTCACGTGGAACGTGACCTCGAGAAGGAAGGTGTTGACCAGGTCGAACGTGATCTGCGTGCGCAGCAGCGCGCCAAAGTTCCACTTGACGACCACACCGTTCTCCCACTTGGGCATGCGGTTGCGCCATTTGCTGTGGGCGTCGCACCAGACGACCTTGCGCTGCTGCATGAAATGCTCGAGCGCCACGATGTTGACCCGCTCGCAGAGCGAGAACGTGACACTGTGGAGCGTCGTGAGGTGGTTGATGATGAACGAGACCGCAAAGTTGAGGAACGACGTGATGAGCAGCATCCACGCCACGTCCACGAAGAACCAGAGCCCGGGCACTTGGACAATGTGGTGCACGAGCAGGTCGTTCGCCCACTCGAGCGACTCGATCGTCTTGCCGTCGATGCCCAGGAGGTCGCCGTCCGCGATGCGGTCGATGATCTCGAACGCGAGGAAGCCCGTGAAGATGACGAGCACAAAGTCAAAGGACGACGCCATCGAGTGCTCGGTCGCGCGCGTGCCCTCGGCGAGCACTCCCAGGTTGCGCTCGACGCTGTGCATGATCGTCTCGAGAAGCATTTTCGCCATGTTGCCGTTCTGGCTCTGCACTTGCTTGAGTTTCGCCCGGAAGCCGCGCAGCATCTTTGCCAGGTCTTTGCAGCGGATCTCCAGGTCCGTGCGGGTCTTTCGTAGCTGTAGCTGCTCGTACAAGAGCATCCCACTGGCGTCCGAGGGGCACTTCGGCAGCTTCATCGCGCGCATCGACTCGCGCAGCAGCTCCAAGATCTCTTCCAATATCACGAGGTCGTGCGAGCGCTGGTTCACTTTCGAGCGCATACCGCCGAGCGCCTCGGGTTCATCTCGAAGCTCTTCATGTACGTGCGCGCGCGGTTGAGCATGTCGTCGAGAATGAACGTCCGCTTGAAGAAGAAGCGGATGAAGAGCTCCCTGGACAGCAGCGCCAGGTACGAGACGATGAGCGGCTCGTGCTGGTTCGCGTTCGGTCCCACGAGCAGCATCCCGTCGCGTCCGACCAGGATCTTGTCGTCCTCGCTCAGGTCGTACACGGCGTGGATCTCGCCCAGCACCTGCTTGAGCTCGTTCTCCTTCTCGGCGCGGTCCAGGTACTCGCGCACGGACAGCTTTGGCAGGATCTCCTTTGCCGTGATCAGGTTGAACTTGCTGCGCGACGTGGCGTCCTGCATGAAGAGCATGTTCATGAGCGCGCGCTGGTGCGGAGAGAGCAGGTCGTCGATGATCTTGGACGAGTCCAGGTCCACGTCGACGAGCAATCGCGAGAGGTGGTCGACGCAGATCGACTCGGCGGGTTGGTCCATGATCGCGTCGATGTACATGCCGTAGACGATCGTGCCGTCGCCGTTCAGGTGCATCCCGAAGCTCTCGATCTGCCCGATGCCGTCCTCGTTCGGCGCGTGGATGTCGGCTTCGAAGTTCGTGAAGCGCTCGAACTCAAAGTCGACGATCGCGATCTTGGTGAGACCCGGGTTCAGGTACAACCGCGTGCTCGTCGGGTTTAGGTCGAGCTCCGAGGTGAACAGCCCGCCCTGGCAGCGCTCGAGGGAGCCCAGGCGGTCGTTGAGCGTCACGATCTGGTTCGGACCGAACGGGATCCACTCGCCGACCATCACGCGCACGTTCGAGAGCACGGTCGCGAACGAGAGCTCGTCCTTGATGGCGTTCACGCCCTGTTTGCACATCCCGGTCTTGTGCGCGTTCGAGGAGAGCGCCGCTTCGTTCTTCATGAGGCAGCTCGGCAAGGACGGGCTCGAGACGTACGAGACCACTTCCACGTCCGTCACGCGCGACACAAACACCGAGCCGTCGTTGCGCGCGACGCGGAACTTGCCGTCCGCCACGTCGAACGTGATCGTGACCAAGTCACTGTCGAAGAGGATCATGCCCGAGTTGGCCGAGTGCAGCGCTGGCGGTGGCTCCGAGTAGTGGGATAGAAACACGTCGATGCGCTTCTTCTCGTCCGTTGGGAACGTCTTGAGCACCGCGATGGCCTGCGGCGTGATCTGGAACGCCGTGGACGGCTGGAAGTCCTCGCTGCAGGTCTTGAGTGCCTTGACGAGCTCGTGCTCGCGCAGGTCGTCGATCGCGGCTTTCGCGTCCTGGCTGATGTTCATCCAGATGCGGCGCGACTGGCCGTTCTTGACGATGTTGGTGCACACGGGCGAGTAGTCGTAGTCCAGGATGCCGCTCACGATCGCCTCGTAGACGAGCACGAGCAGCGGCAGGTTGTGCAGCCAGCTCTCTTCGTTGTCCGCGAAGCTCGGGTACATGGCGAACTTGGAGAGCAGGTAGAGGAGCCGCAGGTGGTTGCGGCTCCAGGGCTTTTCTGATGACGAGGGGTCCACGTGCCGGTCCACGAAGAGCTTCTCGTCGCCCGCGCGCGAGCCCATCGTCGTGGTCTGCTGCTGCGGCACCGGCGGACTGTTCTTCTGCATCTGACACCTCTCTCTCTCTCTCTCTCGCTGTCGTTGTCTCTGTTGCTTTCAAGGATCGATCGACTCGGCACGAAGTCTCTTCAAGATGGCTACACGATTCCAAATGATTGCACAGTCACACCTCTCTATAAGAGCCTCGTTACATGAGACAACCTGCTTGTAAGAGACATGTTCAGAGCAGACTTTGAGAGTCGCAGAGTTTTTGTCAGCTCTCATCTGAAAATACTGTGATGATGATGACAGTCACAGGAATCAGTCAGCTCGCACTTCTCGCAGTGTTGAAAAGCTCAGAAGCTCGTGAGAAGGCAAGCTGCCGCAAAAGCCACGCGCACTTCAAGCGCTCTCTCTCCATCCCTCTCCACCCGCACGTCTCTATAGCGTCTGCTGCGATGACGCTGCCTGCTCCCTGGCTCGCGTACAAGTCGCCGGAAGGCAAGGTACCGACTGCCCTGCTGCTGTTTCTCTCGACTGTGTCTGTTTGGGTCGGTTGAGATGTTGACGCGCGCTCCGCTCTTTTTCTTGGTTGTAGGAATACTACTACAACCCGCAGACCAAAGTGACGACCTGGGACCGCCCGTCGTCGTCCGCTGGCGGTGCGACCAAGACGCCTCCAAAGCACAGCAGCCACGGCGGCAGCAGTGCTGCGAAAACCAGCGCGCCAGCAGCAGCAGCAGCAGCGTCGTCATCGGCGCCGCCTGCGGCCGCGGGGCGAGGCGGTCTGCTCGCGCAGATCCAGAAAGGCGCCAGGCTCAAAAAGGTCACGACGCGCGAGTCCTCCCCGCTTGCCGCTGTCACGTGAGTGATGTTTGTGTACCATGCGTATAAGCGTCTTTGCGAAGTGGCTGGAGATGTTGATGAGCGACCTTGCTGGCTCTGGTGTTCCTTCTTACAGCGGCGGTGGTAGTGGGGGCGGTGGTGGGGGCGCGAGCAGTGGTGGTGGTGATGCTGGTAGCAGCGGCGGCGGTATGAGCGCTATGATGATGGCGATCAAGTCTGGCGGCAACCTGAAGCGAGCGCCAAGCACCCCGATCCGGTGAGCAGCTCGTCCTTGGCATTTGCATAGTGGAGTCGCTCTGTGTGATGACGAGCACACGACCACTCACTATTGCGGCAAATGCGTATGTGTGTGACCAAACAGCGCTGGTGGCTCTGCTGGATCCGCACCGGTCTCTGCGGTCGCATCGTCACCTGCAGGCGGCAGCGGCGGCTTTGCAGAGATCATGCGCAAGAACCGCGAAGCTGCGGCGCGAAAGGGCGGTCAGGCTGGCGGTGCATCGAGCAGCAGCGGGTTCAGCGGCAGCAATGGCCACAGCTCAAGCAACGGCACGAGCAACGGCGCATCGGGCGGCTCCTTCCGGCGTCCGAGCGGGGGGGCTGCTGCATCTTCTGCGTCAGCCTCAGCATCCACCTACTCGGCCGCCTCGTCTTCCTCTGCACACTCGTTCTCGGCGCCGACCACGCCACGCACCACGTTCAGCGGCGAAAATGGCTCTGGCTCGTCGAATTCGGCGGCGCTGGAAGAGCGTCTGAGCTCCATCGAGGCGAAGCTGGACAAGATCATGACCCACCTCGGAATCAGCTAAAGCCTGAGCTTAGCTACCAGCGTTTGCATGTGTGCTCAAATGCGTACAAACCCATCCATGCACAAACAAAATCACATTTTTGCATGCTGATCTGTCTGATTCGTTCTCGTTATTATGCTTCTTCGTCTCATAGCCAAAGCTCTCTCTATTTGGTGTTATTGACCTCTGCTTTACAGACCGCTGGCTCAAGATCAACAGTAGTGTGCCGCTAGCTTCGGCAGCTCTTACGCGAACTTCATGGCCATCTCGCCGAGCGTCATGCTCTTCTTCTTCTGCTTCTTCTTGCCGCCATTGCCTCCTCCTCCCACCTGCGCCGCCACAGGTCGGTTCTGCGCGATCTGCTGCACCTGGTCATCCCACGTCGCGCGCGTCACCGCCTGCACGCCAACGGGTCTTCCGGCCGAGGGCAGTCCTGGGAACTCGCTCTTGTTCGTCACCTTGAAGTTTGGACCTGAGCTAGCGCCTGCTCCTCCCTGGTTGAGCGACGCGCTGGCGTACGACGCACCATTGCCATTGCCATTGCTGCTGCCAACCGCGAGGCTCGCGAACGAATCGATCGGCGCGGTCTGGATCTTCGTGGTCGTCGGCGTCAGACCCGCCGAGGCGGCTCGAGAAGGGGAAGCAGCCGAGACGGGCGCCTGCCACGTCTGCGACGAACGCCACGTGGTCTTTGGCGGGTCGTCGCGGCCGAGAATCTCGCGCGTGTTGGTGTTGTGCACGATCACCGAGGGATCTCGGCGGACATTGCCTCGGGTGCTAGGCGACGCGCCGGTCTCACGAAGCGCGTTCGCCCATCCAGCGGCAGCTGGCTGCGGCAATTGCTGCGGCCGACGAGCCTTGCCGTTGCCATTGCTATTAGTTGGCGCTGCGCCGACAGGCTGTTTCTGTTGTTGTGCGCCGCCACTGTTGTTCTTCTTCTTGGAGTGAGTGTCTTTGAAGCCCTGCGCGGCGTTCTGGCGCTTGCTCACCTGCTTGTGGTGCGCAAAGAACTTGTCCACCTGCTCCTTATCTGGGAACAGGCGCATGAGGCGCAGAAAGAGCTTCTCAAAGTCCTCCTGCGAGAAAAGGTCCTTCATCTTGGCGTAGAACGTGGGGATGTCGGCTTCGGCGAGTCGGAACGCCTTGCAGTCTTCGCGGAACACCTCGTACTTGGCGTCGCTGCCGAGCACCTGGCGTAGCTTGAGCACAATCGCGCTCTTCGAGTGCTCCGGTCCAGAAACGTCCTCTTCCTCCTCCTCCTCCTCCTCCTCCTCGTCTTCCGATGGTGCAGCAGTCTTCTCTTCCAGCTCGTCGCCAGCAGCAGCTGCAGCTTGTCTCGCATATCCACCATTACCTCCATTTCCTCCACCAGACTTCTTTCCTTTCTTGTTCTTGTTCTTGGATGGCTTGACGAATCGCAGCAGCGGGTTGTTCGCACCGAGTGCAGCCGCAGCGCTCGCAAGCTCAGGGTACTCCCAGGAATCGCCGCCGCCGTTCATGTGCGCCATCATCGCCGGTGTCGGAGGCGGCGCGAGCGCATTGCGGAACGACGGCGTGCCGCCCCTGGAGCGCGCGCCGCTACTTCCACTCCCTAGCTCTGGGAAATCCTCCATGCGAGGTCGCGTCGTCGACTGGCTCTCCCAGAAAATCGAGCCGCCACCGCTGCCGCCGCCACCCGCCAGCGACGGGAAGTCCGCGACGTTGATCGTGTTGCGCTCGTTCAGGAGCGGCTGCTGGCGCTGGAACTGCTCGTAGTCTTCGAAGCCGTCGTTGTTGTTGGTCGTCTCGTCGTGGTTGGCGCGGCGGATCGTGAAGTGCACGTCGATCTTGCGACTCGTCTTGATGTGCGGGTGCTCCTTGGTCAAGTGAGCCTGGAAGTCCAGGTGCGACTTGAACACGACAAACTTCTTCACCAGACAAATCGGCTCTTCACACAGAAAGTGGTCGGCGCGGAAGTGGTTCTCCAGGTCCGGGTAGTTCTTGTAGTAGCGGTTCTGGATGTTCAGCGAGTGCAAGCAGATGTCGCACTCAAAGTGGTTCTTGTGCAAGTGGTCGTACAGCTCGGCGGTCGAGTAGTGGCGCGAGAAGCAGAAATCGCAGCGCGGGTGACCCGTGAAGCCCTCTTTCGGCGACCCCTTGACGTTGTGGCGCTTCAGCTGGTCCTTCGTGAACGTGTCCTGCTCCTGCAGGAAGACCTTCTTGTGCTCCAGGCAGATCGCGCAGTACTGCAGCTGGTGCACGTCGAGCAAGTGGGTCTTGAGCGCCGAGAGCGTGGCAAAGTTCTTGCCGCACTTCTTGCACACGGGGTCGCGCAGCTTGTGCAAATTGGGGAAGTCGCGCTTGAGAAAGAACATGCCCGAGGACTCGTCGAACTCGTGCGTCGGGCCGATGTTGTCGCCCCAGTCCTGGAACGAGTGGAAGCTCTCGCTGTCGTGCTCGATGCAGATCACGCGCGGCAGCTCGGCTTTGCAGACCGCGCAGCTCGAGCTGCCGAGCAGCTGGCGCATGCGCAGCGAGCAGACGCTGCAGCAGCCCGTGTGGCCGCAGACACCCACGGTGTCGAAGCGCTTGACGTTGTCGATCTCGTGGCAGCAGAGGATGCACGTCACCATCGATTGCTTGCGGCTCGAGACGCTCATCTTGTCTGTCTTTGCTTTGAGCTGTGTGGACTGTGGGTTGTTTGTTGCGCAGTTCGTTGATGAATGTCGTTGTGATGATGATGACGATGGGTGACGGAGAGGAGGGAGTTGCGGGATGAGGGTGCTGTGGGGTTCGGTGCTGGTTGTTGGAAGCTAAACTGGCCCCTTGTGTGGCAACACCATTGAGAACCTGCTTTGAAATCGATTTCTGGAGGGAAAGAGCCATATTTGCACCAATGCATCCCTCTTGAAAACGAGAGTCTCGCGAGTCTCTCTTAAAGTCGATGAGCTGAGCATCAAGTTGCTGATTGTTGTTTGTTGGTTTGCACTCGCCGACTTTTAGAGAGCACACACAAAAGAGTGAGTGATGGTCTGGGTTCAAGCTGCTGGATAATGGAGCTCGTGGCAGATGGCTACATTCTGCAATGAATGAAAAGATGGCGCTTGCTGGGGAGGGAGGGAGTTCACTACATTTGCGGAGCAGCTCAGCCCGCTCATGAATATGACTGCGACAGAACCCCAATGGCTTGTCTGTGGCTATGACTCGATGCAGCAGGAGTTGATGGCAACTGGCGGGCTGGAACTGAGCTCACGAACGGAGTTTCAGGAACATGCGCTTGAGCACTCGCGCCTGAGAGTGCAGGCATCGCAGTGAGGCACACTCGGCTAGACTCACGGCGCATCAGCACAATGCGTCAGCAGCTACAGAGGAAACTGCTCGTCTTCATACCTCGTAGCTGATCGTGTGGTTGATCTCCGCGGCGTTGTTGTTCTGCGGATCTGGCGCGGCGGTCGTGTAGATGTCCTTGCCGTGCTGGTCTGCGCAGTCGAGGGACTCCAGGATATCGTCCATCGTCGAGTCGCGGATCGTCGTCACGTGCTTCGCGAGCGTGACGGAGAGTCCCAGGAAGCAGCGCTTGGCGTAGTACCACGTGTCCGGACCGAGCTTCCGGTGGTGCGGCTCCATGCTCTTCATGACACGGCAGATGCCGAAATCGCAGTTGTTCTGCAATGACACACAAAACAATGCGAACGTGCATGTGACTCAGGAGACCAAACACTACCACAACACATCCCACCTAACGTTACCTTGGAGGAGTAGAGCGTGCCGATCACGAGGTTCACGATGCACAAGTGGAAGAGCCGCTTGTCTGGATCGCGACTGGACCCCTCCTCCTCTTCACGCTCAATCGAGCGCAGCAGCTCTTCTGCTTTTTCGTTGTCCGTGTTCATCACGTAGCAGACGCAGAGGTTGGCCAGGATGATCGCGTGCGCGTCCAGCAAGTTGTCCTGGTGCTTCTTCACGAAAGGCTCGTAGTACTGGATCGCCTGCTCGTATTTCTTGAGCGAGTTCTTGATCTCCTCGTTCGACTGCGCGATGCGCGCGTCCTGGATCTTCTTGGTCAGCTTGCGCAACCCTTCGACGTGCTTCGTCGCGAGCTCGTCGTACTTGCGGTACGCGTCCTCGGGCGACGTCTGCAGCGTCACGGCCGCGTCCATGAAGTCGTAGAAGTCCTTCGTGAGCAGCTGGAACGTCAGGTGCGCGTTCTCGGCGAGCACGTCGGCCATGAGGTCGTGGAAGCCGTGCTTCGTGTACAGGATCAGCAGGTTCGAGAACGTCTCGACGGGGAACGGCGGCTTCAGCAGCAGAAAGTTGAGCTTCTTGAAGCCGCCGTTCGGGTCCACGTCCATGTTCACGAGTCCAAAGTTGTGCAGCGAGACGGGTCGAGCTCCTCTTCTTGGCGCGGGGGCATGTCGAGCAGCGCGTCGCGAGCTCCCTTGTAGTTCTTCATCTCGTACTCGATCGCGGCTTTGAGGTTGAACGCCTCGACGAGCGCCGTCTCCCTCAGCACGGCCGAGTTGCGCACGCTCTTGACGTCCGAGTTGGTCTCGCTCTTGCTGCCGACGCTCAGCTCCGGGTGGTCGCGCACGCCTTTCTCGATGA
Source organism: Globisporangium recalcitrans (assembly GCA_023333815.1). NCBI lineage: Eukaryota > Oomycota > Peronosporomycetes > Pythiales > Pythiaceae > Globisporangium > Globisporangium recalcitrans. The sequence goes on along the minus strand of JAASFO010000806.1, from coordinate 3,891 downwards.
TCTCGGCGATCTGGCGCATCGCGTTGCCGTACTGCTTCATCTTGAAGCAGCAGCGCGCGATGTTGTAGCTCAAGTCTGGCTGGTACCCGAGGATGTTGAGCGCGTCGCTGAACTTCTTGCGCGCGTTCTCGAAGTTGCCCTCCTTGTACTCGATCGCGCCGTCGAAGACGATCGTGGTCGGGTCGTCCGGCATGCACTGCTCGAGGACCGAGCGCGTGGCCGTGATGTCGCTCTGCTCGTAGTAGGACGCGGCGCGTACTGGTCGCTCTCGAGCTGGCTCGCCTTGCGCGACGCCGAGTCGTACTGACCCGCCTTGCAGAGCGACTGCGCGAGGTAGAGGTGGTACTCGTCCACGTCCGGGTAGTTCTTGCAGAGCTGCTCGTACATGGACACCGCCATGCTGAAGCTCTGCATGTGGTAGTAGCAGTAGCCGAGCAGCGACAGCGCGGTGCGGCTGTGCGCGTGGTTCTCCAGCTCGATCTGCAGGATGCGCACGGCTTCTTCGTACTTTTGGTCGTGGATGAAGCCGTAGATCGCCGACGTGTAGCTGCTGCTGCCGCCGCCCTCTTGCGACTGGAACATGGCGACACTCGTGCTGATATCGACTTGCTTGCAGTCTCCAGGTGGCAATGGAAGCGCAGATCTCGTTCTGCCTCGATAGAATATGCATCGAATCGGAGGAAGAGCGAAAGTGAAACCTCACTCACATCCAGAGCGACTTTTCGTTCGGACATTGGTGTCTATTCGCTTTCAAGCTGAAGCCTGTTTGACAAGCGAGCAAGCTGCCATGTGGGACTTGTGTTGGTTTGATGGCACATTGCTCAGCATGACGAATGACTTGCACCTGGCGGCATCACCAGCGCAACAGGAAATGAACAGGAGAACAGGTTTTGGCTGTCTCTTGCACGCAACAAGTCGGCATTCATGGTAAACATGCGACATGCGCGCATTTTTCACTGAGCTCACAAGACAACTCGTCAGCAAGAAGCTCATCAAGATCACCTTCGCCTCCGAACTGAAAATGACATGCTTCAGCGTTGTTGAAGCTGCATGCTGACTGGCGCATTCTCAGCTGAGCTAACTGTGTGAGTGCGAGAGAGTGAGTTTATGAGAAGAGCAACGAACAGAGAAGGCGGAGTGTGCGACACGCGCTCCAGATCTAAACCAACACGCGCGAAAGAATACGCTGCTGGTTCAGAGTCCAGCACGCCTAACTCACGCGACACGCTTTGCTGCTGTGAGAGCTTTTTGTATTGTCCAACAATCTGCAGCGCCTTCGCATTGTTGATGCAGCCGCTAATGCAACAAGACATGAAGCGGAAACACGCTCGGTTCGACTGGCACACTCCCAACTGCATGTTGGCAATCCGTTCGAGTCTCACTCTGCCATTTGACTCGCGCCTGCACAACACAGCACTGCTTGTAAGTAGGCTCGAGCGCTCATGTCGTCGATACAGCCTGCTTCAGAGAACGCGAGTGACCCACGAGAACGCCGCCAAGCGCAGCCCTTGTCGCCGCCAATCATGAACATCCTCATCTACGTGATCGGCACGCGAGGCGACGTGCAGCCGTTCCTCGCGATCGCCAAGCGGCTGCAGCAGGACGGACACCGCGTGCGGCTCGCGACCCACGCCGCGTTCCGCGAGTTCGTCACCGAGCACGGCGTCGAGTTCTACCCACTGGGCGGGGACCCGAAGCAGCTCTCGGAGTACATGGTGAAGACCGGCGGCCAGATCATCCCGCTGAACCCCAAGGTCTTGATCCAAGAGGTGCCGCGCAACATCAAGATGGTGGGCGAGATCTGCAACTCGACGTGGCCAGCCGCCACTGCGCCAGACCCCGAGGGCGGCGGCGGTCCAGGACATCCAGGTGCACCATTCCGAGCCCACGCGATCATCTCGAACCCTGTCGTGTACGGCCACGTGCACGTCGCCGAGAAGCTGCGGGTCCCGCTGCACATCATGTTCCCACAGCTCTGGGCTCCGACTGCGGCATTCGCACACCCATTGTCCAGCTCGTCCTACAAAACGATCACAAAACCTTCCAAGCGCAACTTGTGGTCGTACAAGATGGTCAACTTGCTGCTCTGGCTCGGCGCCGACACGACGATAAACAACTTCCGCACAAATGTGCTTGGGCTCCGCAAGATCCGCATCGGAGACCGCGGCCGCGCCATCACGATGGACCTCAAGATCCCGCACACGCACATGTGGAGTCCCTCGCTGGTGCCAAAGCCCGCAGACTGGGGCGACAGGTACGAAGTGGTCGGCACTGCGACACTGAAGCTCTCGGACGCGGCGACGGAATACACGCCATCCCCCGAGCTGGCGGCGTTCCTGGCCAACAGCGAGAGTGCCAACGGTGACCCAATCTTTGTCGGGTTCGGGTCGATGGTGCTCAAGCATCCAAGGAAGACGACGCTGATGATCATCGAAGCCGCCAAGCGCGCAGACGTCCGGGTGCTCATCCAGTCCAGCTGGGGCGACATGGACAAAGACGCCGACCTGGAGATCCCGGACTCGGTTTTCTTTCTTGGCCACTGTCCGCACGAGTGGCTCTTTCCGCGGGTCTCTGCGGTGGTGCACCACGGTGGCGCTGGCACCACGGCCGCGGGGCTAAGAGCGGGCAAGCCGACGTTCATCGCGCCGTTCTTTGGCGACCAGTTCTTCTGGGGACGGGCGGTTGTGACTGCAGGTGTCGGACTTGAGCCGTGCGCCATTGACGACCTGACTGTCGACAAGCTGAAAGCCGCGTTCGAAGCGCTCCAGAGCCCCGAGCTCTGTGCAAAGGCGCGCGAGATGGGGTTCAAGATGCAGAGCGAGGACGGCGCGGACGGCGCGGTCCAGAGCTTCTACCGCAAGCTGCCGCTTGCAGCAATGCGTTGCGAGTCGGATGTTAACGGAGACTGCAACGGCGTCGCGACGAAGTGGAGCGTGCGGGACCAGCAGAGGCTCTGCGACCAGTGCGCCGCCACCTGCATCACGTCAGGAACCCCAACTGACACAGTCTCGTTCACTTCGTCCGCGTCAGCCTCGTCGCCGTCTGTGTCCACATCGTCTCTCAACCCCAAAGACAGTGTTGACGCCATCGTTGACTACTTCGCAGTGGACTACAGCACGCGCGGTCCAGACTCGGCGCTCAGAGGCGCAGTCGCAGGCACAGGCGCTTTTGCCCACGAACTGGGCAGCGGCGTCAAGGACTTTGTGGTCCGACCCCTGCGCGGGTATCGCGAGCGAGGCGCAAAAGGGGCGGCCATCGGCTTTGCAAGAGCGTGCGGCGGGCTCGTCGTGCGTCCTGTTCATGGCGCGGCGCTGTTTGCCGACCACATCGCCACGGGTCACTACAACCGTCGCCACCGCAATGCGGACGGAGAGAACACGAAGAGAGAGACGGTGCTGTTTGTGGAGAAGAATCGCAAGCTCATGGCGATCGAGAGGCTCTGCGATACCGCATAGGAGCGGCTTTTCTGTGCGATCGATCGCCCCACAGAGAGATAGTCCAATGGGAATGAGTGGTTGGTCCTAATTGCAAGATGCTCATGCTTGGCCATTTGTCTAATGGTCCGCATGCAATCAATGCATCCACGAATATTCAGCAGTGCTTCCATTGTGTCATCACCAGCTGCGATGTTTGGTTCGTGATTGGACATTTTCGCTATTTTTGGCTCGAAATTGAACCCAAAAGTCGTAATCACGTCGCCGGTTTGCAGGGGTAATCCTCAGGACAGTCACTCGCACAGCTATTTATACAGAGAGCAAGCAGAGTGGATGGATTCAGAGCAGCGATAAACTCAGCAAACGCGCATCAACACGTGTGCGCATGAATATGAGCACCTTGATGCTGCTGTTGGTTTGCCTGCAAATGTGTCCATGCACGCTTCCAATGTCAAGG